>AWUE01024453.1:0-42395 GCA_001974825.2 Corchorus olitorius
CCTCTAGCACTCTTTTTCCCTTTTGTTCGGTTTTGTCCCACTGGGTTTTCCGACACAAGGTTTTTAATGAGGCAATAAAGAGCACATGTAATATTTGTTCAGAAGACAAATGGAATTGATATGCTGCACTCTTTTTCCTTATGACTGGTTTTGTCCCATTGGGTTTTCCAGCTTAAGGTTTTTAACGAGGCAACCATAATACGTCTAAAATGGCCATCACAATGATGTTCAGTCCAAGGGGGAGTGTTATGGATAAATGGACTTTCACATCATTTATCTGACTAGATATTATCAAGTGATAAATGGAGAGAATTATCAGAGATAAAAGAGAAGATTATCAGCAACATTTATCTAGGAGATAATTAGTGATATTATTTAATTATGTTGATTTATCTTGTATCTATGAGTTATCTCCAGCTATGAGGTTCAGCTATAAATAGGCTACCTCAGTTCATTTGTAAACATCCCATTCTACATTCTCAATTCTCTGAGTAATAAGAATTCTCTCTTTCTCTCCATCTGTTCTTACTTTGTTCTTATTGTTCTTTAGTTATTTCATAACACTTTTATAGTTTTACTCAACTAAAAACTCTATTTTTTATTTAATTAAATCTAATATCCTTATACCTATTTTATTTTTATCATTTTACTAATTTAACTAAAAAAACTTAGATATATTAGAATTTTTAAAATATATTTCTTAAATGACATTGTTTATTTTTTTATTTTTACCATTTTTAATTTTAAGAAATTGGAGACTTTTTGATAGGTCTGGACCCATTTAATTATAATATAAACTAATAAAAGTATTATTATTAAGTTTAAAAGTAAAATAAGTTGTCTAATCATTAATTGTTAATCATTTTTTAAAACTAATTAAGTTAAAAATTTATTTAAAATTTAATTATTGTGATTGACATTTTTTCTATTTTTGGAGTGTGTATTGGTAGTTTAATGTATTGGAGTGTATAATAAAAATTTAAAGTTTTTAAAAATAAAATGAAGAGTCATGTAATTATTTCCTTTGAGTTATAAAGTTAGAGGAGTTGCCGCAAAAAAAAAAAAAAAGTTAGAGGAGTCAATTGGGCGGGTTGGACGGGTTTTTGGTCATCTAGGTCCAGGTCAAATGAGTCAGGTAATTTTCTTGGGTCATTCGCGTTTCGGCTCATCTGGGTTCAGGTCCGGGTCTCGGGTTTGCTGGGTCTAGGGTCAAGCGAGTTCGGATTTTGGTCTTAGGTTACTCAGATTTTGGGTCATACGGGTTTTGCCTTTTTTGGGTCTAGGATTCAGATCAATTGGGTCATTCTTGGATTTTTTTAATGTTTAATTCTTAAATTTATTTAATATCATTATTATTTGATTTATTTATTTTAGAATCCACTATAGGAAAAGTTTAGCAAAGTGCATATACGAGGTTAAAGAGTTGACATGTGTCCCTTTTTATATTACTTTTAAATATTAAATACATAATTAATTACTATGAAGTGAGGTATATATGTGTTCATATAAATATTGGTTATATCTAAATTTATGTTTTTTCCTAAATAGAAAAAATTGTCAAGAAATTACTAATTAATTATTTTTATTTATTCATTATGTAAAAAAATCAATTTACTAAGTTATAAATTTATCATAAATTATTCATATAACTGATTTAGTATTTATTCATATAATAATTGTTCATATAATGAAGTTTATCAAATTTAATCATAATAGGTAAAATTATAACAATAATAGAAATTTTATTAAATAAATGATAATTTAGAATGGTTAAAATTATAACAATGTGGATTTTATTAAATAAAATATAATTTCAGTTTATAATATTCTTGGTCATTCGGATTAACTTCTCGGGTCATTCAGGTTAAGGATTTCTCGGGTCTAGATAGGTTGGATTCTAATCAATTACTTTTTCTGATCAAATCAGGTTCGACCGGGTTATCGAGTTTGGATCAGGTTTTGACAGCTCTACTTATAAATAAATTCAATTATTATTTGAATTTTCTTTTAATTTAAATAGGATAGGTCACGTGCAATGTACGTGGAAGTGAAGACTAGTAATTAAAAGATACGAGGTTACGCAATTTTACAAATCATGATAAATTAAATTTGTGTCATATTTTATGAAGATTTTGCATTGTACAGTAGTGATTCAAAGAGAGTTTTATTCATTTTTGTAATATATGAATTTTGGATAAATTACAAGTTTAGCCACTTTATTTTTTATGAGTTTCTATTTAAATATCCAACTATATATATGTGGAAATAAAGGATACAGTGATTTTTTTTTTTAGAATGGATATTGTGATTTAATCACTTATGTTTAACAAATTCAATATTTCGATTCTCATATCATCCGACATGCCTCATGAGATGATGATGTGGCCAAATTAACCATATTGCACATAAGCAAATTAATCATTAGTTTTTAATGGTTGATTTGCTAAAATAATAAAATTTACAAAGAAAAGTGATTAATTTTTTATAATTAGACAACCAGAACAGAAAATTTCTAAGACTCAAGTATCCAACTATGTAATATACCCAAAAAAATCTTGAGGAATATCGAAGCCCTTGATCGAGCTTGAGCTGGAGAAAATATACAACCTTCCCTAATTTAAGGGTATTAAATTTCGCACCGACTTCACCTTAACATAAGTTAGTGTCCTTTCATGGGGACAATTCCTAGGATATACGTACCCTCGTGATTTCTCAATTCAACTTTGTCCTCTTTTGCAGAAACGAAAAATTCTAAAGGCAAAGAGCTTCGTATAATATTGCCCATGTTCGATGGATCTTATTAACTCGGTACTACCGAACCTAATCATATTAATTAGTTTTTTTTTTCTAACCTATCTAGTATTTAGAGTTTTTTTCAACATAATCTGGATCCGATTCATGTCGTGTATTTGATTTTAGTAAATGGGTCTAGCAACGGAGGTAACATGTGTAAGGAAAATCTCGAATGTAAAACCTGCTTAAATTGAAACAAATCACTTACCATCTAATCAAACCACATTTGGGTAGTTAGTATTAACTTTCACATAGTACTAAAGTATTATTAAGTTTATACATGTTGATGTGCGATGGAAATCTCTTAAAATCAAGGAGGTTATAGCTCGGCTTAAACTATTGTTAAGTAGTATAAAGTCATTCGCCCTACAAAATTTAAAATAAAATAAAATAAAATAAATTATTGAAACTTAACTTTTCTAGAGACTACCTGCACTGGGATTTTCTTTCCCCAGAAAAAAATAAAAATAATTATGCAACAAATCTGGAATTATTATTATTTTCTATTCAAACAATTTTAATAAAGATAAACCGCTTGGTGTCTTGGTGGTGGACTGGTGGTCCATATTGTCGATTTGTTCATTGAGATGGACCGCTATTTCAATTACCCACCAATACCATGATGCCACATCACACGACAAAAGGACATTCCCGACATATGGAAAAAATATCTTTTTCTCACCAAAATTAAATCCACGTGTCTAACTGCAAAGTCAAGGTAACTTTTATGTCATGGCTGACGTGGAGGCCGATCATCTAAGCTATCAGGAAGTTAGCCACCGGGTCTATTGGACAATGACGCGACGGTGCCTGACAAGCGCTGCGTGTCAGAAACCTATTGGTCCGTCGCATGGATTTAGCATTGTCTGTTTTAATTTTCTTGTAACGGCCACCGAAAGCAAATATGATTGAACCACGTCAGAAAACTATTAACTCCACGATTGTAACTTGTAAGTCGGAGAAAGTGCTTGAGAATGGAAGAAGTAAAAAGGCGGGGGAGTGGAGTGGAAGAAGTGAGAAAAGAGGCGGTTTCGGCCGTTGCCTAGCAACTTCGTTAATCCTTATCCAGGTGGACCTTTGACACGTCAAAGGTTTGAAATGATGTCGTAAAGTGTTGAAAATTCAGGTCTCTTTGTCTCCGTTTATCTCTGGGACTGGGGGAGGTCAATCTCTCTCCCTCTCGTCTACGTGCCTACTGCCTGCGCACATATTTATCCCTATTTATATTTAATTATTTTTATTTTTTAAGTTTACTTTCTTGGTCAAGATTTGTTTAGGTATATTGGCTCTTGCCTAATTTGGAGTTTAAATCAAATTAAGCTCCAAACACGGTATGTTAATGTTGTTATATATCTTATATATATTCGATTGTAAATTTTAAAATCACGTATTTTTACTTAATAAGAAAAGGTTGGGTGGTCGAGTTTCGATATATTTGTCGAAAAGGTAACTAGTGTGGACTGGAGATCTTTTAACGAATATATCGAACAAAGTTATCCGTCTAGCTTGATATTTTACATAGTTCTCTATCAGACTTGGTGCGCATTATGGAGTGAGAGATCACAAAGGTAGCATTTGCGAGTTTAGCTGAAATTTTTACTTCTTATGTGCCAAAAGAAAATATTTAGTTCATTTCACTCATCCAACATATCATGCTCAATTTTTGTTTTTCTTTTCGGCGTGATTTGAAAATTTATTTATTAACATTACATATTCATTTCCATTCTCGTTCTTTAATGATGTGATATTGTGATCTCATACAAAATGTAACATCAATATAAACACTTATATTTAAGTTTTTTTTTTAAATTATTATAATAATATCTTAAATTGAGTATTTGACTTGACTATAATAAGGTACATATATGCTTCATAGTGGGATCTTATATTCAAATCTCACTATGTACGTGTGGGTCTGTTCCATTTTTAGGGAAAAATTATGTTATAATTATGGCAGTATATTATTATATAGTTTGTTTTGTTTGTTTTGTAATCTATCATTTGGATATATAGCAAAAAAATTTATCATTTGGATATTTGGGTATACATGAAATTATTTAATGATGGTAACAAGTCGAAAAAATCACCAAAAAAACAAGTCAAAAAAATCATGAGATTGACAAATTGTAGAAACGAGTTCAGAGTTGGAAAGGAAAATTATTATCTATCGCAGGGAGGGCTGTGATGATTCAATCGGTTGCCCAAGCTATTCCAACTTATCTTATGAGTTGTTTCGAATTTCCAAAGACATTTCTCCATGAGCGCATGATCATTGCTAAATTTTGATGGGGGAATATTGATGCGAAGCCGAAGATTCATTGGAAGTCGTGGGATGAGTTATGTATTTCAAAGCTAGATAGAGGGTAGGGTTTTCGTGATTTTAAGTTTTTCAATCTAGCTTTATTAGCTAAACAATTAATGAAGCTGTTTTGGGGGCTGTAATTGAATCGAGATGAGATTGGACAAGTTTTAGCGTGTGGAACAAGAAGGATAGCTAGCATGCCTGATCCAGTATATGCAGATATGTGTGCAATTAGATTCGGTTTGGTGCTTGCTTATTCTTATGGCCACATTACTTGTGAAATTGAAAGTGATTCGCTGCTTGAGATTAATAGGCAGACTCCTACTCTTTAGGAGGGAGGTTCCTTGGTTAGCCAGATTAAATGTTTCATTTTTTTCTGTTTTTTCTTTTAAGCATGTAAATAGATTTGTGAATATCAAGAAGTGGTTGGTTCAAGTGGTTTGGCACTTGTTCCTCTTAAGTAAGATCTCCGGTTCGAGTCTTGTGAATGGAGAAAACCATTATTGGGAGAGCTTTACCCCCAAAGTGGGCCAACCCGACTTGAACAAGGTTAACTTGTAAATATACAAAAAAAAAAGATTTGTGAATCGTTTTGGCTCATAATTTAGCTGGAGTTGACTGCGATGTAGGATTATTTGATGTGAACTTCCTCTGCACGTTTTGATTTCAATGAAAATCACTTCTTTTCTCAAAAAAGAGTATTGTGTATTTGTTTATACCTCAATTTACAATTGAGGGTAAATTGGTCTTCACATAAATATTATTAAGATGTGTGGTCAAGATTTAATAAAAAATCCTAAAGAAACTTGGTTTCTGTACCACCCTAGTTCTGATAGAATTAGGAAAATCTTGTAATTAATTACAAGGGCTGAAATTTATTAATTATTAAATAAATAACATTAAAATTTCCTTCTATGCCGCCCCTACCTAAAAGAGTGGCAAAGAAAATCAAACTGAAGTAGTTTCCTTTAATATTGTTGTCTACTAGGGAGGCAAGCGGTAAAAAAGGAAGTTGTTTACTATCTAACCATGAGATGGAAAATATCTCATGGACTTAATAATAAGGCCCAAAGTCGTCTCCCATATAGAGGAGAGGCCGCCCTCTTCCCTGAGGAGAGTTATTTTTCTCTTCCTGCAGGAAAGAGGCAGAGAGCTAAAGTTTGTCAGCAAGAGAAACATCCACCTACGTGAGAGAGGCATGAGATTTTCAACCTCACACCTCCTCAACATAATTGACCTAGCATAGTGGAGAAATCGCCTAGCCCTTTTCCCCTCCCCGGGAGGCAAAACTACAACTTTTGCATTTTGTTCAATTAAGGACAAAATGGTAAAATTGATCAATTGCAGAGGCTAGAGGCTTCGGTTTCTACCAAGGAGCATACCATGATGATCCTTGAGCCATGTAGATCATCTTGGTAAAATTTCACCTTATTCTGACATCGGTGTAAATACTTATGCCCGATTTTCAGTTAAGGACATTTTGGGAAGTGAAACCAAATTCACCATGAAGGAGAGCTCGAATTCACTTGGAATCTTTTCCATAGTCTTATGGAGATAATCTAAGCCTACTGGTGAAATTTTGGTTTACTCCGACTTCGTTTGCAACTTTTACATTCTTTTCAGTTAAGGACATGTGGCTTTCTCACCCTGATTTAAGCCATTTTCTTAACTAAGTAGTATTTTCATGATTTGAAGAGCTAAGTATGATTAAGTAAAGATAATTCTGTGGCCCTAGTGTTCAAAGTCCAAGTCATGATGTCAATAGGCCACTACTTAGTCAAATTAGTTGATTTCAGCACAAAAGAAGCAGCGAAGACATGCTGAAGTGTGATAGGAAGAAGGAAGGATTAGCCATCATCCATTTAGGAGGAAGATTTCCATCTCCCAACCAAGAGAATGACGCCCTGGCATATTTCACCCTCTCCCCAGTAATCAAAAGCAATCAGAAGAAGAAGAAAGCTTCACTGCACCCTCTCCCCATGCCGCCCCCTATATAAAGGGATCAACCCCAAGGCTTAAATCAGATATCACTTATCTCACAAACCATCTCTTGCAGATATCACTCATCTCAAAAACCAGCTCCTGAAGCTACAAACTTGCTCCGCGCAAAAAACCAAGCTTCGTGCTTATTTTCTCTTTAGCTTTGCGCCATTTTTCCTCTTGTTTATCACGAGTTCCTACTCGTTCTTCATATTTTTCTTGTTTAGATCATGTTTCAGGACACCCAAACACTCTTGTTTTTCTCTTGTTTCAATCTTGTCTCCGGACATAAAAACACTGTACACGTGTTTCTCTCTCATCAATAACAATCAATTTGTTATTTTTCTTTCAAATTCAAAAGGAGATTTAGAAGACCCAGGTCAGGAAAACAAGTTGTTGCGGATCCAATGATTTAAATGCTCCGGTGTGACTTTGATTCAGTCCCCACAAATCGCTCTGATCTTTCAATCTGTTGTTCCGCGCACCAGATCTAGTTTTTACATCCTCTTTGTCAATTTCAGCAAATTGACTGACACGTCCCTATGCTATCATAAAAAATTCTCCGCGAAAATTCTAGTAAAAGATTTTTGGCACAACAATATTTTTAAATATTAAAATTTTAATTGATTGAGTGCTACGACATTCATACACTCCTCCCGAAATCTAAAACCACTACTATTAAAATAAATTTCCATAATAATAATCCAGACGGAAAATTTGATAGACTTCTCCATGATGCAAGCGAATTAAGAAGACTTAACTTCTGATACAATTTTAATTGTGTCTATCTAGTCTTGCTAGTTAACAAGATTTCGTTCTTGACAACAATTTAATACCTTGATAGAATTGTATTTTTCATTCTTAGTTTATATATATGTACGTATATTTAGTTTAACGAAAGTTTTTCAGTACTCTTGGAAGGGTAACCTTTACCAAATAAAGTTATAAATCATCTTAATCTAATCGAATTAGCAATCTTGTTTTGTATATTATATACTTTTCATACAAGAAACCACACAAAATGGCACAATCTACAATCCTATATAATAAATCCAAATATATGCATGTGGTGTCAATGGAGCCAAACATATTTTAAATGTAAGGTGATCTTCTGGAAAATTCAACCCATCAACCTTTCTCTTTTAACTGCCTATTTTTTTTGGGTACATCTCTTTTAAGTGCCTATTAGAACACCAAAGTATGTAATAATACTATTAATTAAAAAATTTTTTAGGGTTACTATTAATTAATAATTAACAATAGAATTGTTACATATGGGACTTGAACGGTTTTTGAAACTTAAGGCCATAAGGTTTTATGGATTAATACACTATTTGAGTTAAGAAGTTTTTTTTTTTTTTGAGAAATATTTGAGTTAAGAAGTTAGGTGTTTGAACGTTTATTTTTTAAAATATACAATACTCAAATATAAAAGTTAGTTTAAAGTGCATAGCACCTACTCGACCACACACATGTGTTTGATATGCATTAATATAGATAGATTGATATAATTTTTGAAGGAATATAGATTGATAATTGATAATCTATACTAATTATAAGGTCAAGTCCTGAGTTTGTATCACGAGTTGACTCGGATATAAACTCAGTTTATAAAAATTCAAAACAAAATAAAAACTACCTATTTTAAATAAAACTACTCATGAGAGGATAAATATAAGTATTTAAATTTTATTTATATCATTTAAAAAAAAACTAGCCATTTAAAAAAAACTGTCAAAAACTACTCACGTAATGAGTGTCATGTGTCTTGTCTTTGATTTACTACCGTGATTTATAATAATAGTACATAAAAAATCGAAACTGATGACCTGGTTTCCAACATTTTAATCAAGATTTTTATCCCATCGATTTAATTGATTGTCATCCAGTGTCAATTACGAAAGAGTTGCATTTGCATGTTAACTTAATTAAGGAAAGCTTTTATACGACAACAAGATGCAAAGTTTCACGTGTTTTAGGATAAACATGAATCATGGATGCTAGTATTGTTGTTGACATGTCACAACCCATTACCCATCAATTGTACATTTCACATTTCTATAACTTTGATTAATAATTTGTTGGGTCAAGCTAACTGCTGCATGATGCACTAGTTAAGTCCATATAAACACCTTTTGATGTGTAGTAATTATAATAGAAAGTACTTTTTAATTTTTGGTGTAATAATTATTCATCTAAATAATAATTTACATTACAAAATTATCCTTTAATATATATTTGGGTTAATATATATTTGGGAAAAAAACATGATTAATATTTTTTTAGGTCATGACAAATTTTAACAGATGATTTATATTTTTTTTTTCTAAAACCCTGTGATAATAGGTTTTAAAATTTAAGATTTATCCTTAAAAATCAAATATTTTTATAATTGGGCTAAACCTAGTGATAAATGTTTAAATTTACTTTTCTAAAACCCTATGATAATGGATCTTAAATAAAACATTTACTCTTAAAAAAATTAACAATTTTTTAATTGGACTAAATCTTGATATTTTTGTAATTTTTTCAAAGAAAAAACATTTGAGGATAATATAGTCTTTAATAAAAAAGAAATATATATTATTTTAAAATTTACCTCAAAAGCCACAAAAAGTTAACAAATTATTAACTAATCATTGACTTAGCCGATACAACCATGCACCGATTAGCTTTTGCTTAATTTGTTTTTTAATCAAAAGATTAATAATTTGTTTGTAGGTTCCTTAAAAAAAATATTTGTTTGTAGGTCCCTCCCAAAATAACATCAGTACAATTTTTGTTTGACTCTATATTAATTAAAGTCAAACATTTGACCAAGATTGTTAAAACGAAAAGTGCCATTTATCTCATAATTATTTTTATTCTTTAAAATTAAAATGGCACAATATATATAGAGTTTTGTACTTTTGTTTGGCACAATATATATAAGTTAGGTTTTCCGAATTGTTAATCGTTAAAGTGATAATTTTAATTATTATTCTTTTAACAAGCTTTAAATAATTTAAATTCCAACTCTAAATAAATAGTACTACGGCCAAAAAAAAAACTCTATTGTGCCTGAGATGATAATTTATTTACAAACATTTCAAAATTGCTTGCAAGCTAATTTAATAAAAGTATAAAACAGTTATATATTATTATTTCATAAAATTATATAAAAATTAATCAACAATTATTTGATATTTGAACTTTAAAGAAATAAACATACATGCACAGAGGAAAGTCGAAGTCTGATGCAGAGTCACAGGAACTGCTGGTGATGACCGCACGAGGGAGATGACGTGTAGCCCTTATCCACCGTTAAACTGTCGGCTCAGATTTCTATAAAACCAAACCAGAACATTTTTTAATATAAAATAAAGAAAAATACTTGTTTTGATTAAAAAAAAAGAAAAATGGAGAAAAAACCACGCCGACCCCACACGAATCCGGAGGACCGTTTGTGATTGTTGTTGTTGTATGTGGGGGCACCTCAGTCCAAAACTAATGGCGTAAGCAGTGACAAAATCAGCCGCATGTGGGCTGTCGACACGCACGCACTTCACTTCCATGTCCTCCACGTGTCCCCCTTCTCCTTCTCATCCCCATTCACTTTCACCCCTTTCCCTCCAAAAAAAAATAAATAAAAACCCACAAAAACCTTATCACCCACGTGGATTCTAGAAGCACCTCATCGTCTCTCCCCGCCACGTGTCCCCTTTCACCTCTCTATAAATTCCTTCTTCTCCCTTGCGTTCTAAGTTTCAAGCGCCGTCACCACATAACAAGATCAAAGCCAAAAAAAAAAAAAAGAAGACAGAGGTGAGGCCGTGAGGGTGATAAACAAAAAAATCTACTGTTTCATAAAAAGTTATTCAAGAGATCGAAAAATGACTGCAACAGAGTTACAGTTACCACCTGGTTTTCGTTTCCATCCAACGGATGAGGAGCTCGTTATGCACTATCTCTGCCGTAAATGTGCATCGCAGCCAATCGCCGTCCCCATCATCGCCGAGATCGACCTGTACAAATTCGATCCATGGGACCTTCCAGGTACACTTTCTTTCTTTAATCTCTTTTGAGCCTTTCCTGTTTTCGGTTTTTCTGTTCATTTTTTAATGTTGTGCTTTTGATACTACAGATTTGGCCTTGTACGGAGAGAAAGAGTGGTACTTCTTTTCTCCAAGGGACAGGAAATATCCGAACGGGTCAAGACCGAACCGAGCAGCTGGGAGTGGGTACTGGAAGGCAACCGGAGCTGATAAGCCGATTGGGCAGCCAAAACCGGTCGGTATTAAGAAGGCTTTGGTGTTTTACTCTGGAAAAGCACCTAAAGGAGAGAAAACCAATTGGATTATGCACGAGTATCGGTTAGCCGACGTGGACCGTTCGGCTCGCAAGAAGAACAGCTTAAGGGTACTAAAACCTTTCTTACTTTCTCGTCATTGGAAATTTGGAATAGAATATTTAGGGGTAAATCCGAGATTTACTTGCCGAAAATTTTGAAGTTGTCGTCGTGGTGGAAATGACTAGTTTGACCTTGCCATAGTTAGTAAATTGCCAGCACACTGTTTCCCGCCTGTCATTTATCTGTCATAAATGGCGGCCACAGAAATGAGGCGTGATTCGTGAATAGTGTGACTAACCTAAGGGCGGTTCTATCTATCTCGCATTTGACCAACCTTATGATTCAAAAGAAATCTTTATTGATCATGTGGTTCAGATTCATTGAATCAGTTGGATTTGGGACCCACCCCATAAAAACATTGATTCCAGACACTGGTCCATTGAATAGGTTTTTGCACCTCACACATCCAATTACTCTCCCCACGACATTCAAAACAGATCTTTAGGTTTAGATTTACCTCGCGACTGTGACAGAAGACTTTGTCACGCTTAAAGACCAAATAATTATTACTATTTTCCTATCTAGGAAAATATTCCTTCTTATCTCGACAAAACAATGACATCACGATTTAATTATAATAATTATATATACATATTATGATTATGATTATTGTAATAATATTATTATAATCTAAACGGTTCGATTTGTTTGTTGTTGCAGTTGGACGATTGGGTGCTTTGCCGGATTTACAACAAGAAAGGTTCCATCGAGAAACAACAGCCGCAAGGAAGCGCTACAAAGAAGGCCTTCATTGCGGCGGTGATGGAGGATAAGAAGCCAGATATTCGGGCACTTGGCATGGACACGTGTGGGCTGCCTCCGGCACCGACGGGAACCGTTAATGATTACGTGTATTTCGACACGTCAGAATCTGTGCCTAGGCTTCACACGGATTCAAGCTGTTCGGAGCACGTGGTGTCTCCGGAATTCACATGCGAGGTCCAAAGCGAGCCCAAATGGAAGGACTGGGGAAGTGCCAATAACAATGCCCTTGATTTCCCTTACAATTACATGGATGCCACTGTGGATGCCGGGTATGCTTCCCAGTTCCAGAGTAACAATCAGCTGTCGCCGCTCCAGGATATGTTCATGTACCTGCAGAAGCCGTTTTAGAGCGAAAATCGAAGAAATAAAGTTAGAGGTTTCAAGCTTCGAAGTTGAAATAGTACTGGACTGCGTCGTTTTGGCACATAGCTCGGCAACACGAGACTTAATTGAGAAGTCCATGAGTGTGCCGATGCACGTGCGCGTAGATAATAATAACGAACTGCAAACAAAAAATTAAAATTGGTAGATTAGAAGGGGTGGCCGTGAAGGCCGTCGGATTTTTCGTGGGGGAAGTGATGGATGGATATCGAACGTTGGAACTTGGATGTTTTTATTATGCTATGTAGAAAGTAGAAGTTTAGCATAGGCATGTGTACAGATAATCTGTAATCACGTGTTTAGGGGGTCGTACGTGTGTACATGAAAAAAGAAACAAAAAGGAAGTTTTTGGGATAGGCCTCTTACTTTAGGACATTCCAGAAAATTCTTATTTCTTAATATATTTTGTAGTAGTATTAAGAAAAATAGGAATATTTCTATATTTTTCTTTCAAAGGCAATAGTTCGTTAAAGTGTTAATGGACAATATTTAGCCAATTGTTATTGGCCTACTTCATTTAATACATATTTTTCTATATTTATCATTTTAAAATTTATATATATAATATATAATATTCATTAGTCTATGATGATGATCATGAATATATAGTTTAAATTCAATTATATGAAATTATTAATTTTAAGTTAACCAATTTTCCAGTACCCAAATTTGCTCCAAAAAAATCCAGTACTAGTATGAGATACTTTATAAATTTGACAAATTTTGAACATAGATAAACCGCAAGAAATTTTGACATTCAGTTGAATTTTGAAAAATGTTAGCCGAAATAAGCATGGACGGTCCAACAATTATCGGTATCAATCATTATATGTTAGGCAATAGTCATTTTCAACAGCCAAAGAAAACAAAACAAAAAAACAAAAAAAACCTCCAAAATTTCAGAAACTTTATATCCAACATTGCTGATGATTCGGGTACCATACATACGGACCAAGAAAATATTACAAGGGTAATTTTGGATTATTATGATTCAATTTTTTCTTCAGATAACCCTTCATTTCAAAACATACAGGCTGTTATTGGTCTGATTGATCGCAGAATTACTCTGGAGATGGGAATTTTACTTGTTAAGGAGTATAATGAAGAAGAAATCTGCTTGGCTGCTTTCCAAATGAATCCAAGCAAATCCCCTGGTCCAGATGGCATGAACCCCTGTTTTTATCAGAAGTATTGGCATATAGTGGGGAAAGATGTTTCGGATATGGCTTTGAGATTTCTAAATGAAGGTGTTCTTTTACCAGAGCTCAATCAGACCACAGTGGTGCTTATCCCGAAAGGTACAGAACCGAAAAGTGTGAAAGAATATAGGCCTATTAGTCTTTGTAATGTAATTATGAAAATCATTACAAAGGTATTACAAATAGGCTAAAAATTATTCTCCCTTAGATCGTTAGCCCCACTCAGAGTGCTTTTGTCCCATATCGCCAGATTTTTGATAACTCCATGGTGGCATTTGGCTAAATAGCCACATTGCCTCCTGAATTTTGCAAATTTAGGCCAGTTTGCCCTCTGAACTAAAAATTGTGCCACATTATCCTTTTAATTTTCAAAATTGCGCCAATCTACCCCCGGACGTGACAGACGTTAGTCATGTGCCGTCACGTGACTAACGGTTTCGTCAACCCCCCTCTAATTACTAGCCTGGACTATTTTTTGGCTGATGTGGAATTTTTTGAGTGATATGTGAAGCCCACGTGGAAAATCAGCCCAAAATATTTTTTTAAGAAAAACAAAATATATATTTTTATGAAAATCATTTTTATTTCTTTAACTCTCTTTTTTTTTCTTTTTCTTCAATCTTCGAAAATATTATTAAGTAGAAAAAAAAATCCATCTTGCTTTTTTAGAAAAATTGTTTCTGCTTTAATTTCTCCAATTGCAGAGCACAACAAAAATTGTTATTTGGGCTTTGTTTTTCTTTGTTTTTCTTTTCTTTTTTTCGTTTGAAAACTTCACTTTTCTGAGTTTTTGAAATAAGTTATTTGCATATTTAAAATTATTATTTGAATTATAATTTATAGAAAAGTAGAAAGGGACTTTTATATCCATATCCAAATGTGAGTCCTTTTTTTCTCCAAGTCTTGGTTGTAACTCTTCCTTCCTCTTTATTGATTTTTTATGCACAACCCATTTTCAAAGACTCGGCCTTTCTTCGAATTTCCAAGCTTGCAAGCTTTCAGAAAAATTAACCTTTTCCATGGTTTCAAGCCTGTAGCTTTCTCTTTCATTTTTTTTCTTGACAAAGCCCTTATAACCCATTTCTTCTTTTATCTTGATTTATCAAAAAACTTCCTCAAACCTTCCTTTGTATTATGCAGTGGCGGAACGTGGCCTTACAAATTTTGGTTTCTGGCTTATTAGAATTTTAAACTCGTTGCTTTAACTAAGTTTTCTTGGCAACTCAATTGGGCTTGTTGCAAATTCAGTAGCTTTTGGCTATGGGAAATTTCAAATTTTTATGTTTATGTTTCTGGGTTTATCAGAATTGCAAACCCCATTGTCAAACCCCGGATGAAAGGTGGTGTTGCAGTTTTTGTTTTTGGTGTTGCAATTTTGTTGAATCTGGGTTGGATCTTGTGCTTTATTTTGTTGAATCTGGTGTTGCAATTTTTTTTTTCTTGCTTAAATCCGTCGCTGTAATTTTGTTGAATCTGGTTTGTTCTTGCTAATTGTTCTTTGTTTTCAGGTCATTTAACTAGTTTTAATAATTTTTTTTTAATTTTAATTAGAAGGATAGACTCTCTTTTCTTTCTTTTTTTTTTAAATTTTGGGCTGAATTTTTCTGCATATATGGACCCACCGATTGCTGACGTGGAATATCCACATCATCCAAAAATGCCACGTAGCCAGTTAACTTGGCCCCTGACGGAACCGTTTGTCACGTGACTAACAGTGTTGATGGTAAGGGGGGGATTGGCGCGATTTTGAAACTTGAAGGGGCAATGTGGCACAATTTTTAGTTCAGGAGGCAAACTGGCCTAAATTTGCAAAGTTCAGGGGGCAATGGGGCTATTTAGCCCATTTGAAACTATACATCATATGTCAAACTGTAGAGGAAGAGGCAAACATCATATGGCATCGAAACTTGATCTCAGCAAAGCATATGACCGAGTTGAATGGCATTTCTTGGAAGAGGTAATGCGAGCTATGGGTTTCTCAGAATGTTGGATTTCGCGGGTGATGACGTGTGTGCATACAATAAACTACACAATCAGTGTAAATGGTAATCACAGTGAAAGGATTTATCCGACTAGGGGGATTCGACAAGGAGATCCTCTATCTCTGTATCTCTTTCTTTTGTGCATGGAAGGCTTTACTTGCCTGTTGAAGAAAGCGGAAATAGATGGTGAAATTGAAGGGGATTCTGTTGCTAGACATGCTCCTAAAATTTCACATTTATTTTTCGCTGATGACAGTTTATTATTTTGCCGGGCAACTGTTACAGATTGTAGGGCCATAATCAATACTTTGAAGATGTTTGAACTAGCATCCGGGCAACAGATAAATATCGAGAAGTCTTCGATTCTGTTTAGCAGCAACATTCTTGCAGAGTTGAAAGCTGAGATTATGAGCTTCATGGGGGTTCACCGAATAATGGCTAGAGACAAGTATCTTGGTCTTCCAATAATGATAGGCAAATCCAAGAAGAGAGAACTCCAATACATCAAAGATCGATTAATCACTCGGGTCAGGAGTTGGAAGGGCAAATTCCTCTCCATTGCAGGTAAATCGGTCTTAATCCAATCTATTGCTCAATCCATTCCACAATATTTAATGAGTGTTTTTAAGTTTCCTCAAACTTTTCTTCATGAATTAAATATGATTGTAGCACATTATTATTGGAGTAATGGTTCGGATAGGAAAAGGATACATTGGCGAAGGTGGGATTCTTTGTGTATTTCTAAACTTGATGGAGGACTTGGTTTTAGAGACCTTGAAGCTTTCAACCTTGCTCTACTTGCAAAGCAATTTTGGAGGCTTATACACAATGAAGATTCACTTTGCTACAAAGTACTTAAAGCCAAATACTCCTGTAATTCCTCTTTTCTCCACACAAGATTGGGGCGGAACCCTTCATTTTTATGGAGAAGTCTTATGGCTGGCCGTCGAGTAATATTGGAGGGATCACGCTGGAGAATTGGATCAGGCATAATGGTGGATGTTTGGTCGGATCACTGGATCAATTCACCATCTAATATACCACATCCATTGCCTGGTATTACTCAACAATCCATGAAAGTTGCAGAATTAATAGATCATTCTGATATGAGATGGGATTCTACCAAGATCACAAGCTTATTGCAACAGCAAAATGTCAATCAAATATTGAGTCAACCCTTGCCATTGGTTCCTCAACTTGATAAATTGATTTGGAATGATTTTCTGATTGGTGTTTTCACTGTTAAATCAGGTTATTTCACTGCCCAAAAAGTTTTAGGAAGAGAGGAACATGATCCCCATCAAAGATCTCCTCAATGGCGTCTCCTTTGGCAATCAAATGTACTTCCCAAGATAAAGTTCTTCAATTGGAGATTATTCCATAATATTCTACCAAGTAAGGGTAATCTACGCCAAAAAGGATTAGACATTGATGATTTTTGCAATGTGTGTGCTGGTAATGAGGATTCTTTGCATCATATTTTCTTCTCTTGTCTTCTCTTGGCAGTTTGACAATGAATTTTGGTTTCGATTAATCTCGAAGTCGCAGCAGGTTGGGTGTCTTGACATAGTTCTAACCTTATTGTGGCTTTTATGGTATAACCGAAACAAGTGTTTGTATGAGTACAAATGTTTCCTCCCATCTGCCTTACTGGAAATAGCTCATCGATCTAAGCCAATTCTCCACCAACATGGCCACAGCACAAGATGTTCTCACTCTCCACAGGTTTGGCAACCACCCACTTCTGGTGTCATAAGGCTTAACACAGATGCATCATTTTCTGCTGTTAATGGTTCTGCAAAGTTTGGTGTTGTCCTGCGCGATTCCGAAGGGCAGATTATAGCATCGACATTCAAACATTCAAACCATGTCTCCAATGTGCTGCAATCGGAAGTTCTTACAATCCATCTTGGCCTTCAAGTTGCTCTAAGATGCAATGTAAATTCCCTTGAAATTCACAGTGATTCAACCATGGCAATAGGCGAAATTAACAAGGGGCTACGATCATCTTGGGAAGGGGCCTGTCTCATTGAAGAAATTCTACATCTTGCCAGTTTATTTTCCATTTCCTCTTTCTCTCATTGTTCTCGTTATGTCAATGTGTTGGCTCATAGTATAGCACAATCTGAATTTGGTTTAGGTGCTAACTATATTTGATATGGTACTCTTCCACTATGCGTTTGTAACCCAGACATTTCATGAATAAAGTACCACTATTTTCACTAAAAAAAATAATAATATTTTCATGACTTTTTAATGTCTTAAATCATCTTTCTTCTCCTCCCAAATTGATTTGGCAATAGAATTTTTTTACCTTTACTATTTATATGAAAAAAATTCTATGATTCACATATTTTTTTTTGGTACATCCAGATTCTTTTTTTGGGTACATTATGATTTACATATTTATGAATATACATGGTTTGTACATAGATTATCTAACAATAATAAAGGCACGCCTTGATCTCTATTTAATGTGAAATGATTACATTTTTTTAGGGAATATAATAATTGAAAAATCTCATTATAATCAAATATTTCTCTACATTTTCAAACAATTTAATGAGAAATCACATATATCTCTCTCTATAGAGGTTCAAACAACTCAGATGTTGAAATAATTACATTTGAAAAATGAATAAACAAGCATATATCACCTTCTGAGAATGATGTACTGACATTATTCGTACAACTTGCTGGAAACAATTATAATTAATTAATTAAATGAAATTGTGAAAGTTCGATGTGTCAATCTTGGAAAATATATCCATCATTTTGGCCACTATTTATTATGATTATAACCTTACAGAATTTGATTGCATTATGTAAGACCAAATTTTGGTTTTTTGTTGATTTGGTATGCTAAAAAAAAAATTTGTATCACAAATATAAATAGTTCCATAATTGCTGATTTGGGCTCCGATCTCTAGTCCAAGCCTTAACAATTTTGGGCTCTTAGAGCCCAAAAGTTAACCTGTTGGTAACGGGCCAATAAAGAATCATAGATATCCATTGACCCAAATAAAGAAAGAAAAGAAAGAAAAAAAAAAAAAAAACCCTATTGCTCCCCAGATTTTCCATAATTTAAAGATAAAATTGATGTAGAATTCTAATATCTGCAATTCAAAAAGTTAATTATTATATCTTATTTTCTGAAAAGGAAGAAGTGGGAAATTTCCAAATTCATAGCTCCCCAAATTGTCATTACCCAAAGGCCTTTTTCCCCACAAATCAAACACAGGAAAAACTTGTCTGGAGACACGAAAAATTAGCCAAAAGTGAATTATTTACAAGATGATGCAAACATTCATTCCCTCGTGGCTCACAAACAACTTGGTCCTTGGCACGTACAATAAGGCAAAAAATATGAAAATGAGATCATTTATATATAATATAATATTATAATATTATTATATAGTAAAAAAGAAAGGCCAATCTTATCATCAAATTTTCAATCATCTCAACTTCGTCTACACACTAGCTAGCTAACCAACATTTTGGTACAAATAATCTTATATGTATGTATAGCTTAAGAACTAGAGTCCATGAATCAAGTCCTTCTATGACATAAACAAGGTAGATTTTTATTAATTGTATCAAATGATGTTTTCTGAAAAATATTCAATCGGTTGTCCTTAAATTTTACCTACTTTAAATAATAATAACAACCATTAAAGTAACAACAATTGATTGTTTCAAGTAGTTCAGCATTTGTTATCTTCAAACAAAATTTTAAATTCGAGTTTTTTGAATGAAGAAAACTATTATTATAAGAAATTAATCTTATAGTAGGCAGACCCGACTCGAATAAAGTTAACTTATAAATATATATATATATATATATATATATATTCATAAGAAACTCTAACAGGTAGAGGTAAGAATCCGAGTGTAATAAATTATTCATGCACTGATCAAAATTTATATATACCATGCATGAAATTGAATGTTGAAAGGGATGTGTCGTGTTCATGATATCAATGGTACATGACTCTCATCTTTTTCTTTCACTCAACAGTTTTCGTAGGCTCCACAGTTTTTGTTACTCTATTATATATATAATATTATATTTTATATAATGTATATGATGTTGTATATGATGTCCTTTTAAGGTGGTTAAACATGCGTTAGCGTTAGGTTGCTAGTTGTTACACTCACACTTCATTCAATTCTAACCGCTCTTTGTGAAAGAAGGTTTTATTAATACTTTTCTTTTTGGCCCTCCCTCTATTTTTTTCAAAATCCTTCCACTATCTATAATTGAATGAAGTGTGAATATTTGATGCACTGTCAGTGTATAGATTCTATACACTGTCAGTAAATAAGGGAGTGACACCTCGTTAGTGAATAAAAATAAAAATTTAAAGGTCCTTGAAAATAAATACATTTAAATTTGAATAGTTTAAACAAAAATAAATTAGGGGTTTTTTTCTATTTTTAACTTTTCCCTTTCAGAACTTTCTTTGCCGATGACAGTAAGAAAACTCAAAATCATAATTCATGGATGCAATAATTTGGGTGCCCTTCCAGAGACAAACAACCATATTCTCTTCTCCTTTTTTTTTGCCATTATTTTACTTGTTTCCATTAATTTAGCCTTTATAAAATGTTAATTGTTCTCAAAATTTTAACAACCAAAATAATCAACCAAAAAATTTTAAAGATATATATGATTGAAGGCTGACTGTAGTTGGTACAAATAAATATGCGTTCCAAGAATTGAAAACATTGATATGATTTCATTGGAGGGATTTGTGAAGGTCGCCAAATTATATTATTGGTTTAAGGAGAAAAGGGAAATTCGTTGAACTTGAAGTCTTGAACAATGGATTGGAAAACATAAGGCGTCAGAGGAAATAAAAATAAAAGGGAAAAATGAGAATGGAATGAAGAATATACTTTGAGACAAAGGCAAGATGGGGAGCCTGTGACTGAGAGATGGCTATGGCGGATCCAGAGAAGAGAAGAAAACATTGGTAATTCTTTTTCTTTGAATCAATGAGGAAAACGAAAACTGTTTAGTGATTAGAAAAAAAAACCCTAATTAAATTAATAACTTAACAAATGTTAAACACTTAAACTTAAATGTATTTATTTTCAAGGACCTTTAAATTTTTATTTTTATTCATTAACGAGGTGTCACTCCCTCATTCACTGACAGTGTATAGAATCTATACACTGACAGTGCATAAAATATTTACTCTAAATATCCATAACATGTAAAGATAATGAAGGAAAATTTAAGTACTGAAAATTTTATTGTCTAATACTAGAACCTCGAATATCAACAAAGATTATATCTTTAATGTATGTGATAAACTTGTGAAGTGAAAATAATGAAAGAATGTAAATAAGTTTGTTTCATACATGTTGAGCCTAGCCCAATAGTTTCCTTGGGCTGAGTCAAAGCTCTAAGGCTATATGGACAATCTATATCTAGACCATTCATGTGTCCGGTATGGACACCCATATATAAGGGTCCTTAACTCTTTCTCTAGACAGAATCTACTATATACTCAACAACCCTGCAAGCTCCACAAACTTACTGACTCTCAAAAGCTCCATCTTCGACCTTACTTCGCTAGTTCCTCAACAATACAAATGCAAGTTGGATTAAGTAAAAAAAAAAAAAACCAAACAAACAGAGAGAGAGAGAGAGATTTCCCCTTTAGTCTTATAAATGGGAAAATTAGGCGTTTGGAAAAGCTTTCATTCCCTTTGAAGATCAGAAAAGAAATATGTCTGCTCCGCTGATCATAGTAATTAGATGACTTATAATACTCTCTATGACGTGAACAAAGGGACAACAAAAGAAACTTACTCCTTTCGAGAAATGATCCTAAGGAGTTGAGTCCGTGGGAGTTACCATGCAATCGCGTGAGTCTCAAAAGTAAAATTTATTACTTTAATTTATTACTTTTTAGGGTGAGTATAAAATTATAGACAATTATTGAGGTTGCATTTCACATTTTAGCTTCAAATGTAAATTTTTTATATATTGGGGTACAATATATATGTTATATATAATTTTCAAAACCTAGCTAGCAAATTTACTAAAGATCTAAATTAACTTTTAATGAGAATCGAGATAACTACTTTATTTTTGTCTTTTCTCCTATATGCTTAAGAGTTGTAAGCCCAGATCCAGCAGGCTTCATCACATGTAAATTCATGTCCAAATTGAAAACAAAAATGCTTGCGGCACAAACACGTGTTAACACACTTGTTTAAAATGAAGTTTAGCACCAAAAAACTTTTTTATACAAACAAGCATGTTATTAATTAATATATGATTTTCAAAATGAAGTTTAGCCCAGATGAAATTTTAATCTAGATAGATATAGAATTCTAGACATTCACTATGATGGAATTTTAAAATGAATATATTATTATACATATAATTAATACACGATTGTGTGGAAACTCTCACAGAATCAAGTCGTGGGATCACCATCTTCCCTTTCTTACTTCTTTTTCTCCTGTAAGATCCATTTCTTCCTTCTTTTTGGTCAATGATAAGAGGTTGAAGACAAATTTACTAAGGTCATGTTTAGTGCACCGGTTCACCGACCGTTGGGGTGGTGCATGGGTCAAACGGAGCCTTAAGTGTGATCTCCGTTCCAATCGCTGCTCTAATAATCTCATTTGTACGGTATCTAATTTGATATGTACAATGTAATCTCATATGTACAGTACCTAAACAGTGTCAATCGCACAGTTACCGCACCGTTCTACTAAGCACAACCTAAGACTGTAAAAGTGGTGATATTACACATTAGTTCAGTTGATTAGACTGTAAGCATTATATTAAAGTCGAGTCTCTTCACCTATTACTACGGATGAATAATCGATCGGTTCAGTTGAAATTAAAAGAAAAAAACGAACAAATCAAAATCCCTCATACCAACCTGTTAAACCTATCAAATTACTCCATATAACTGAATATATAGACAAACCAAACTATGTCGATTGATTTGGTTAGTTTATGGACAAACCGAATAAATCACAAATTTTCTTTATAAAAAAAATTATTCTTTTATAAATATTTTTCAAACAAAATAAAAAAATAAAAAAAAATACAAAATAGATATCCTTAACTTATTTAGGTTAAAAATATATAAATAATAATATTATTTCATTAAAAATATAATTAGTATATAATATTTAATCGATTGTTCGATCGATTCGGTTGGAATTTTTTCAAAATCGAAAATCGATTGAAGAACCAAATAATCGAATGTTCAAATCGAACTAACCAAATCATTTTAACCAAATTTCATTGATTTGGTCGGTTAAATAGCTTATAACTTATAACTGATTAATGCTCATCATTTCCTATTGCCAATTAGTTTTAATTTAAATACTACTTAACATGATATCAGAACTCAGATTTTGTCTTGTCGTACAAGACTTGTTTCTCCACATGTGTTTCTGTTGTTATGTTTCGATTTTTTGTTCCAGACTACACATGTTGGGTTGGGTTAAAGTGGTGATTCCAGTTAAATCTGATTATATTCAAGTTGGATACATACTATAAAAATTAAGGAAAATTATTCAATAGACCGTCAATGGAGTTTAGTAGACTACACGTGCGGGTCTAGAAGAGTTACATGTGTCTCTTAGGGACTAGATTGAAATATTTAAAATTTAATTAATTCAGAAAATGGACACGTGCCAACTCCTAACCCCGCTTGTGGAGTCTAAATTCTACACTGATAGTGTATCAAATAATTACCCTTAATAATTGGTAAGGGTAGATCTGTAACTTTCAATTCCTTCTTAGTAATTTAACTAATTATCATTTCCTTATTAACAATTAATTATTAACAAGTTGATCGGCTCGCGCTGGCGCGTCGAGCATTCTTGATTTGTGGCTAACAAATATTTTAGTTATAGAGTTTTTTTTTCTCGGTTCTTAGGTGGTTAGCAAATTCGATATTTGGAGCATGTCTTATAATTGAAGAATTAATCTGACAAAGTAAAATAGTAGTGCCTTAAAACATGTTGTTGTAGAAAAGAAAAAAAGTTTTTGTAGTTGGTGTCATACTATTTCCCCTTTTTTAGAGTTGTTATCGCTTAATTTATCGAATAAAGATAGAAAAATATATTACAATATAAGAAAAAACCATCATTTCATGAATTTATAAGACTATAATCAATTTTTTTTTTTAAAAAATAAGACTATAATCATTCTATTTGAACATGAAATGTATAATAATGCAATTTTTTTTTTAAAAAATACAATATTGAATTCATGGGATAAATTTACTATTAAAACCACAAATAATTGCGTTCACATTCACCTTTGGTAGAAGACAAAAAAGTAGAGTTATCCATCTCAACATTAACCAAAGTTTAGGGACTTAAAGTAATTTGGTAGGTGGAAAATGACTTAAATGTTTAATAATCTAATCCCTCATTAACCCAAACATGGATTAAATAGTAAATCCATAAGTCTGGAGGAAAAAGGAATGATGAGAAATTAACTGAGGGCTTAAAGTGATTTGGTCAATGGAAAAAGACTAAAAACTAAAATATTTAATAATCTAGCCCCTCATTAACCCAAATATGGGATCAAATAGTAAATTCATTGAAGTAATAATGTTAACATTAATAGTACTTTCTGGTAATTAACCAAGTGAGAAAAGACAAAAAAGGACAAAAAACGTTTAAACCAAACCTCCTCATCGATCCTCAAAAGGAGCATTTAGTAATTTCATTGAGTGTTTCAAATAATATGTAGTATAGTATATATTTTTATAGTACCGATCAATCATTATTGTCCGGTCCAAGGTACTAAAATGAAGTTATCCCTTAAATTTTGACTCAAGTGGTTGAGGACGTACTTGCATTATCAAAAATAATATCTCGTACCTAAGAGTTAGGCGCAGGGGAAAATGAAGGTAAAGTATACTCGAACTGTAATATATATTTAGATTAAAAAAAAAAATTACCAATTCATCAAGGTAAAGTAGTTAATATTTCATTGTCAAAATGTAAATGATTTTTTTACATGTTTTTAATACACAATAACACAAAGGACAGTAGTTGTAGTACATTTTTGTACATGTTTTCTTTACAAATTCTAGTTTGAGAGGGTATTGTAAATGTAAAACATTGATCTTTAGAGATAATAAGTAAGTACAATTTAGAAAGCAATTTGTTTATACATAAAAGATGCCCTGCCCACTCTCTCCCATGCACATGCTCTGCTCCTTACAAAAATGCAGATCCAAGGAACATTTCTCTGCCTTTCACTGATATCATGTCAGGGACAGTTAAAATATATTAAAGGGTTACTAATTTACTATCTTTGCTGTTGTTTGTTAGCATCTTTCTCTCAATTTTTACATTCACATCCAAATTAAATTGCTGCACCCATGTTGCACTATACTTTGATCTAACCCTTTGTAGGCATTCATAAATATTCTTTTTTATGTATACTTGAGATTAATGTTATAGTTTAAACCCTGATCATCGGAAGTAAAGATCCAGCATTGATATACCAACTAATTCATATAGCTTTAAGAATTTAGAAACGACAAATGAGCCAATGCAAATAATTAGATGCATGGACTTCGGATTTTTGTTTAATCTTCTTATGTAAAAATAGATAATTAAGTTCAGAGTGGATCCAGAAAATACCCTCACAAAATTGTGAGACATATTAGTTGGAATGCAATCTGCATGATGCGTATTTGATGTCTTGCTGATCAAATATATATATGTATATAGCCTATGCCTTGTGATGAAATAAGCCAGACATATTAAGTGTGGTAGTCAAAATAATAGTGAGGACATACTTGAAATTTGACCAAGTGAGTGGTTTAGATCCACCAATATCCACATTTTAATATTGGGGACATTGATAAGATTTTTGATAATAAATGTATTACATGCCATGGTCTGCAAAACATGTCACACAGAAACTATTCTAATAAAATAAGAATTAAAATCAAGATTTTGATTGTAACTTATGGCTACTGTTATGATGTTTACTTTATTAAATATAAATAGTTATTTAAACCAATAATAGAAATGTATATGACAGACATGCAAATCCCCAATGTTTTGTATATATATACTACAATTTCTTTCCCTTTTCTTTTATATATATATTACTGTTCTCTAGAGAGTAGAGACCAATGAAACAAACTACGCATAAGGGTGGTTTCTTTCTTGATCTGCTGCTATGGCTTTCTTTTCTATCCGGATCTGCTCTGTTTCAAAATTATTATAGATGGAAACAAATTATTATTATTATTTTTTTAATTTTTGGTGAATGAAACAAATTATTTTCGTTTGCATTTCTGTGGATCTCATCTCTTTTGATTACATCTATGTAACAACTTCTTTTTTTAACTTATGTAATTTAAACTAGACAAAAGATAAAAGAATGAGTATTATATGAGAGAAAATAAATAAATCACTTAAATATATATATATATATGGATTAATTTAACACAAGGGGTATAAGACTAGTGATAAGATCACTCCATAAAAAGATTATAATAACTTGACAAAGACTTACATCATCTATCTTATTTTCAAACTTTATCTCCAGAATCTTATATTAGAATCTGGAAATGTATTTTATCAGATATAAAAGATTACATCCCTGTAACTTGATAATATATATTCAAAGCCTCTTGAGATGAGATGTCAGATATACTTACAATTCTTTTGTTGCAAAAAGTGTAAGAGGAGGGTATGTTATCCCATATTCAAGCTTAGGGTAAGCAATTAACTCTTTTGGAGATTTACCGATCAATTGAACTTTTATTACCGGGTTTTTCGGGCTTACAGATCAACTATCAAGAAAAGTCTATTAAGATTTGACTCCGGATACCTTCCACCACAAGTCCAAATCTTTACCATTTGACTAACCCATCGGCAGAAAAGAAAATTTTGAAAAACTTAGGAGTCATGACTTAATTTTCATAGGGTCTTTTTATTTTTTATTTTTTTAAAAAAAATCCTTAAAAGGAGATTTGGATTCTTGTATTTCACCTACAATTTTGGTAATTATATGAGACTTCTTTTTAGATGAAAAACTTAAAGAGTATTGTTACTTGACCCTCCAATTTGTCCCTCCACTTCCCTCCTATGTCATTAGAAAACTTACTATATTTTCTAAAATCCTATTCGATTCTTAGTCTAAAATCAAGGGATTTACCTGCAAACTCTCCATATTTATAAATAGGGGCTAAATTTGGATTTAATTAATTACCTTAATTATTAAGGGGGCTAAAGCTGAATTTTAATTTATTACCTTAATTACTAGGAGGGACAAATTGGAGGATCAAAAAGAATTATCCAAAACTTTTTTTTTGAAAGAAAAATACTGTAATTTTCATTTATATAAATAAAATTACAAAATAGTAACTAGAAATTACAATAGGTTGAAAAAAGTAAACATCCTTTGCGTTTAGATTTTGATCTCGCTTCACGATCCGAGCCATCTTGAGGATTTGGAGTCTCAAACCTTCTTCATAAGTCTCTAGCACGTGCGACACCTCTTCGCTCTCGTTTCTGTGTAACTTAATCAACAGAAAACTTTCAAAAGCGACACAAAGATGAGTGATTCGAGGACTCCCTTGATTAATCCATAGATCATAAAGTAAAATCATATCAAAACTAAGATGAACTATCTTTAATCTATGTAAACTCGGAGACACACTAACTGTGTGTGACTAACTAACTGACTCAAACTCAACAAACTGACTAAAAAAAACTCAAGTACTAACCCAACAGATCTATAGATCTGGAGAGATTATTCTGAACAAAGAAAAGAAAACAATAAAATCAACTTCCTCCTCTCCTTTAAGGATCAAGAGGAGGAGTATACAAAAAACTTGGAAGAAAACTAAGAACTTGGAGAGAGAAAAAGAGAGAAATTATCCAAAACTTAATTGAACCCTAGTGTCTAGGTGTGCTTGCTACATGATTAAAGAAAAAGACAGGCATTAGAGGGGTTAATAATTTTTGGGATTTTACTAAATCCCAATTAGTGATATAAATCAAAACATAATAATGATGGCTGGCAATTTTAGTCCTTAACGATGTCACTTTGTCTTCTTTTTTTGGCAAACAAACGTGACTTATTATAATTACTTTTGCTAAAATGTTAATCCATAAATAATAGTGATAATATATATTCACTCAAAAGATGTTAATCCATTCCAAGACTCGATTAAGGTTCCCTTTGTTTGTATGGTAACTGGTAAGTACCGTAGAAGCATCTTATAAGCATTTTTCTCCAGTCCAATGAAAATAAGTTGATGAGATACAAATACAATCACAAACAACCATGTAAGACAACCGACTGCTGTGGTGATTTTCATGTAAGCTTTCATGGTGTAGACGTCTAGTCACAACTCAAAAAAACAGCTTAAAATACCGCAAGGAAGCCTTCCATCCAAATTCCAAATAGTGGTTAGATTTCAAGAACTTTTTTTTATTAAAAATACAATCCAATTCGGCTCTCTTCTTTTTAAATTAAATTAGTTTTAAAAAAATCCGGTGTATTTTCATTTAAGAAAATTCACTAATTTTTACTGTGATGGCTATCCCTTTTTTTTTAATTTTTTGATAGTACAAAAACAAAAGAGACGGTTATTTTGTCACTGTTTTCTTGACTTCACTCTAACAGACAGAACACAGTACATGACAGTTAAAGAGAGAGTTAAGCCTGCAAATCTCCCCTTCCCTTGTCCGAAGGTAATTTCAATTTTTAATTTTTTTAACAGAAAAAACATTCCAATTTACAAAAACAAACGTAAATGGTAGTAGACTAGAAAGTAGAAACGTATATATTGGCTTGGCTTCAATATTTCCCACATGACATGATCCGCAATTTACAATTTACACCAAAATTATCCTATTAAAAATAAAAGAAAATAAAAAAGCTGAAGAAGTTGCTTGCAGTAGCGGTTAAATTTAATTTATTTTTTTTTAAAAGAAAAACTCAAATAGAAACAGAAACGAAAAGACCCATAATTTCTCTCACTTTCCTTTGTGTCCATTGTTTCACTCTCTCTTTCTTTCTCTTTCTCTGAACTCTTTCTGATTCTGATACCTCTGTTTCCATTTGGGTACCTTTCATAATCTCATTTGCTTTTTTTCCCACACACTCTTAATTTTAAGGTTGTAATATTCATATTGGTCGAGTACTACTTCTCTTCTTTCTTGGGTTTTTCTTTTTCTTTTTTTTCCCATTTTAGTAAAAAGTAAATTTCCGTTTTTTTTTTCGGTTTTTTTTTTTTTTTTTTTTCTGAAAACATTTTTATGACAGTTAAGAAAAAGACACTTGTTGTTTCTTTGCCCTAGATTCTGTTAAATCCTTACTGTGATCTGATCTCCGTACTCTTCCTCAATTTTCTTTTTTCTCATCACATTTCATTTGAAATTATAGTAATACTAATAATACTCTTCTTTCATCTTCCTTCAATATATGCATTTATTTATATTCAAGATCTGATAATTTTTCCCCACTCAATTTTCAATTTTGGGGTTTGGGTTTTTGATTTTGATACTTAGTTATTGAGCAAAAAGGCAAAAGCTTGCTTTTAGTACCTTTTCTTTGCTTGAAGTGCTTGAAGTGTGAGTTAGCCTTGTAGCATTGCTACATTTTCTGGGTTTTATTTATTTGGGGCAAAATTGGGTTAAATGGAGAGTTAGAGAGGTGATGCTGCTTCTTGGGCTGAGGAGGTGGGTTTGGGGCTGATAACAAGGAGCGGCAGTTCTTCCGCATTTGCATTTTCAGCAAAGGTAACTTCTTTTTCTTTCTAAAGCTATCGTTTTGACAGCTAAATTTTGCTTTATCTTACTTATTTTGGAAGATATGGAATTGGATTATGGTATTTGGTTATGTCTCAGCTGCAAATTTTCATATCTGGGAATTTCAAACACTAACCTTTTGTTTCTCATTAGGAAACAAGTCTTTTCTTCGCTTTATTGATGTTCTAATCATAGTCAAATTGAACTTTTGGTGCACCGAAATACTATGAGGCAAATTGGAGAAATAGTTAGAATGAGCATTTTGTTTCCTATTTATGAGATCTTTTGCTGTCTTTCATAGACAGATCAAGTATTTGGTTGAAATTTTCTTTACCTGATGCTGCAGGAGGCCGGGGAGCAAGCTAAAGTGGCTTTTGTTGGTAATGTCAAAGTCTCCCTCCCCTGAACCACGAGATTGTGGACCTTTATCTTCTTCTAAAACTAGGTAAGTTAACAGTGAGTTCGCTAAGATATTCAAATAAAAAACGAAAAAAATGAGCATAACAACCAATGCAGAAATTGTCTCTTCAGTCTTAGTTAAGTATCGAATAATCAGTTTCTCAAATATTTTGCCATTTCTAATCGGTTTGGGGATTTATCAGTTGTTCTGATTCTGTTAATGCTAATTGTGGTCAAATAAATATGCTTTTTACATCCAGAGAGTCCAATGGAACCCCTGGAGTGGGTGATTCTGAGGATACAGTGGCTACAGTTGCTCGTTTTATTGAGCAACTGCATGCCAACATGTCTTCACCAAGCGAGAAAGAACTTATCACAGCCCGTCTGTTGGGTATTGCCAAAGCAAAAAAGGAGGCAAGAGCGCTTCTTGGATCTCATGGCCAAGCAATGCCGTTATTTATATCAATCCTCAGGAGTGGCACCCCTGTAGCAAAACTCAACGTTGCTGCAACTCTGACTGCATTATGCAAAGATGATGACTTGCGGCTGAAGGTGCTTCTAGGCGGATGCATTCCGCCCTTACTCTCACTTTTGAAGTCTGAATCAACTGAGGCCAGGAAGGCAGCAGCAGAGGCTATATATGAAGTTTCGTCTGGTGGCCTTTCAGATGATCATGTTGGTATGAAAATATTTGTTACAGAAGGTGTAGTGCCAACTTTATGGGAACAGCTCAGTCCAAATAACAACCAGGACAAAGTGGTAGAAGGGTTTGTAACAGGAGCTTTGAGGAACCTTTGTGGTGAAAAGGATGGCTACTGGAGAGCAACACTAAAGGCTGGTGGAGTAGATATCATTGTCGGTCTTCTCTCTTCTGATAATGCTGCTGCTCAATCTAATGCAGCCTCCCTCTTGGCCCGACTGATGTTGGCATTTAGTGATAGCATCCCAAAAGTTATAGATTCTGGAGCTGTCAAAGCCTTGCTTTGCCTTGTAGGTCAGAATAATGATACCTCTGTCCGTTCCAGTGCTGCAGATGCTTTGGAGGCTCTTTCTTCAAAGTCAACTGCAGCAAAGAAGGCAATTATAGATGCAAATGGTGTTCCTATTCTTATTGGGGCTGTTGTTGCTCCTTCTAAAGAGTGCATGCAAGGAGAGTATGCCCAGGATCTGCAGAGCCATGCAACACGCGCTTTAGCAAATATTTGTGGAGGGACATCTGATTTGATACTATATCTTGGAGAACTTTCTCAATCTTCTCGCTTAGCTGCACCAGTTGCTGACATAGTAGGAGCACTTGCTTATGCTCTAATGGTGTTTGAGCAGAATTCTGGTCTTGATGAGGAACCCTTTGATGTTGCACAGATAGAGGATGTATTAGTTACTTTACTCAAGCCTCGTGATAGTAAACTAATCCAAGATCGTGTCCTTGAGGCCATGGCTAGCTTGTATGGCAATACCTACCTCTCACGATGGCTCAATCACGCTGAAGCAAAAAGGGTGCTTATTGGACTCATAACAATGGCTGCTGCTGACGTCCAGGAGCATCTCATACTTTCTTTAACCAGATTATGCTGTGATGATGTTGGTGTTTGGGAAGCTATTGGCAATCGAGAAGGCATTCAGATGCTCATATCATTGTTGGGCTTATCTAGTGAACAGCACCAAGAATATGCAGTACAATTGCTGGCCATCTTGACTGATCAGGTTGATGACAGCAAGTGGGCCATTACTGCTGCTGGTGGGATTCCTCCGTTGGTGCAGTTACTGGAGATGGGATCTCAGAAGGCAAGGGAGGATGCAGCACATATTCTATGGAATTTATGCTGTCACAGTGAAGACATTCGTGCCTGTGTTGAAAGTGCAGGTGCAGTATCAGCATTTTTATGGCTTTTAAGAAGTGGTGGACCAAAAGGGCAAGAAGCATCAGCTAAGGCCCTTACAAAGCTTGTTCGAACAGCTGATTCTGCCACTATTAATCAGTTATTAGCTTTGCTCCTGGGAGATACTCCAAGCTCAAAGGCCCATATAATTATAGTTTTGGGTCATGTACTCACAATGGCACCACATGAGGACCTTGTTCATAAGGGATCTGCAGCTAACAAAGGGCTAAAATCTCTTGTTCAGGTACTCAACTCCTCAAATGAAGAAACTCAAGAGTATGCGGCTTCTGTCTTAGCCGATCTCTTTAGCACAAGACAAGATATATGTGATAGTCTTGCAACTGATGAAATTGTGCATCCCTGCATGAAGCTTTTGACCAGTAAGACTCAAGTTGTTGCTACACAATCAGCTCGAGCTTTGGGTGCTCTGTCTCGGCCAACCAAATTTAAAACTGCAAGTAAGATGGCTTACATTGCAGCAGCAGACGTCAAGCCTCTAATTAAATTAGCAAAAACTTCTCTCGTTGGTGCTGCTGAAACTGCTGTTGCTGCCTTGGCCAATCTTCTCTCTGATTCTCATATTGCTGCAGAAGCGCTGGCTGAAGATGTTGTCTTGGCTTTGACAAGAGTGCTGGGGGATGGAACTTCAGAAGGAAAGAAGAATGCTTCAAGGGCTCTTCATCAATTACTCAAGCATTTTCCTGTAGGTGATGTGCTCATAGGAAATTCTCAGTGTCGTTTTGCGGTTCTTGCACTTGTTGACTCCTTAAATGCAATGGATATGGACACTACTGATGCTGCAGATGCTTTAGAAGTTGTTGCACTCTTGTCTAGAACAAAAAAAGGTGTGAATCTAACTTATCCTCCATGGTCTGCGCTTGCTGAGGCTCCATCAAGTTTAGAGCCCCTTGCGCGATGCCTTGCCGAGGGGCCTCCTCCCCTGCAAGATAAGTCTATAGAAATTTTGTCGAGGCTTTGTGGGGAACAACCAGTTGTTCTCAGTGATCTATTGATTGCTAGTTCAAAATCTATTGGTTCACTAGCCAATAGAACAATAAATTCTGCCAGTATGGAAGTTAGAGTTGGAGGAGCTGCACTTCTTATGTGTACTGCAAAAGAACACAAACAGCAGTCGGTGGATGCACTTGATCAATCTGGATATTTGAAACCTTTAATAGAAGCTTTGGTGGATATGGCAAAGAGGAATACAAGATGTACCTCTTTGGAAATTGAGGTCAGAGCCCCAAGAGATTTTATTGAAAGAACTGCATTCCAAGAAGGTGAGGAGTTTGATATTCCTGATCCTGCCACTGTATTAGGTGGAACTGTTGCTTTGTGGTTATTGTCAATACTGTCTTCCTGTCTTTCAAAAAACAGAATTACTGTAATGGAAGCTGGTGGACTTGAGGTCCTTTCTGACAAGCTTGCAAGTTATGCTTCCAATCCTCAGGTATGACTTAATGTTTGTTTCTATCTATGGTAAAAGCAGAACTCAAGTCTCTCCAGTAAAGCTGAAGAACCTCTTTTGCTCTCTTACATTTATTGCTATATGCTGAGCAACTTACACCTTTTGTAGCTTTTTTTATGATTATTCTCAAAGGACCACAATAATGAACTTAACATGATTCCAAGTATGGGTTTTTGTTCATTTTGACATTATTTGGTCAATGATTAGTGGGGAAGTGTGAGATATGTTGGTTTTCCTTTTCAATATTCAGATCATACTTCTATACACTATAGTGGCTTATGGCTACTCTTAGGGTGCATGAAAGTATGTGCAAGCTTGAATACTTGCACCAAGTTTTAATAGGTTTGTGGTTGTATTCTACTGTTGTTTTATGTGGTATTCTTCTAGAGGTGCTTAGTTAAATGTTGCCTTATATGTCATATTTTTCAAGGCTGAGATATATTTGTACCAGTTTCTTATGCCACAAACTTTAGAATTTAGATGTGTAGAATTACATTGACAGTATCTTCTGGACATGAATTGCAGAGAACGAGAAACACAAGAAGAATATGACATGATTATGGTGTGAAAGGAGAAAAATATGATTTGAATATAAATTTTCATTTTATTTTTGAGAAAATAAATTTTCATATTCTTGGAATCACTGCTACTTTGTTTTCTTGATGTGGCTTACCATTGTGCATATTAGTTCAGCAAAGCTTGCTGAAGGTTTTGGTAGCTGATCCGAAAAAGTGTTTATTTACAGGCTGAATTTGAGGATACAGAAGGTATATGGATTAGCGCCCTGCTTCTGGCTATTTTGTTCCAAGATGCAAATGTTGTTCTGTCTCCTGCAACCATGCGCATCATACCTTCACTTGCGCTTCTGCTGAGATCTGATGAAGTCATTGACAGATATTTTGCTGCTCAGGCAATGGCTAGTCTAGTTTGTAATGGAAGTAAGGGAATAAATCTCGTCATTGCAAATTCAGGTGCTGTTGCTGGATTGATTACGTTGATTGGCTACATGGAATCAGATATGCCCAATTTAGTTACTTTATCCGAAGAATTTTCTCTGGTAAAACATCCTGGTCAAGTTGTTCTAGAACATCTTTTTGAAATTGAAGATGTGAGAGTTGGCTCAACTGCTCGGAAATCTATTCCTCTTTTAGTGGATCTCCTGAGACCAATACCAGATAGGCCAGGAGCCCCTCCAATCGTTGTTCAACTCTTAACCCGCATTGCAGATGGTAGTGATACCAATAAATTAATCATTGGTGAAGCTGGAGCACTTGATGCTTTAACGAAGTATTTGTCGTTGAGCCCTCAAGACTCAACAGAGGCTGATATATGTGAATTACTCAGAATTTTATTTGGGAATCAGGATATTATTCGATATGAAGCGTCACTTAGCTCCTTGAATCAGCTTATAGCTGTTCTGCGCCTGGGTTCGAAGAATGCTAGATTCAGTGCTGCGAGGGCTCTCCATCAACTTTTTGATGCTGAAAATATTAGAGATTCTGAATTAGCCAGGCAAGCTGTTCAACCATTGGTTGACATGCTTTGTGCTGCATCAGAGAGTGAGCAAGAGGCTGCTATTGTTGCCTTGAACAAACTAACTTCAGGAGATACTTCAAAAGCAGCCATAATAACTGATGTGGAAGGAAACCCACTTGAGAGTCTGCACAAGATCTTATCTTCTGCTTCATCCCTGGAATTGAAGAGAAATGCTGCACAACTTTGTTTTGTTCTCTTCGGAAATACTAAGTTTAGAGCAAATCCAATAGCCTCCGAATGCATGCAGCCCCTTATTTCTCTCATGCAGTCTGATACTAGTTCAGCTGTGGAGTCTGGAGTATGTGCATTTGAAAGATTGTTGGATGATGAGCAGCAGGTGGAGCTTGCAGCAGCATATGACATTGTGGATCTCCTGGTTGGCTTGATTTCTGGGAGAAACCACCAGCTTATTGAGGCCAGCGTATGTGCACTCATAAAGTTGGGGAAAGACCGTACACCATGCAAACTAGACATGGTCAATGCTGGTGTCATTGATAATTGTCTCGAGGTACTCCCTGTTGCATCCAGTTCATTGTGCTCCTCTATTGCAGAACTATTCCGCATTTTAACAAATAGTAGTGCTATTGCTCGAAGTTCGGATGCTGCAAAAATAGTAGAGCCTCTTTTCATGGTTTTACTCCGTCCAGATTTTAGTTTGTGGGGACAGCACAGTGCCTTGCAAGCACTTGTAAATATCTTGGAGAAACCCCAAAGCCTTTCAACTCTGAAATTGACTCCCAGTCAAGTTATTGAGCCTCTGATTTCATTTTTGGAATCACCTTCTCAAGCTATCCAGCAGCTTGGAACAGAATTATTGACTCATCTTCTTGCACAAGAACATTTTCAGCAAGACATCACAACAAAAAGTGCAGTTGTGCCACTGGTGCAGCTTGCAGGAATTGGAATATTGAATCTGCAGCAAACAGCTATTAAAGCTTTGGAAAAGATCTCTGCAAGTTGGCCGAAGGCAGTTGCTGATGCTGGAGGTATTTTTGAGCTTGCAAAGGTCATCATTCAAGATGATCCTCAACCTCCTCATGCACTTTGGGAGTCAGCTGCTTTGGTTCTCTCCAATGTTCTGCGTTTCAATGCTGGGTACTATTTTAAAGTTCCTATAATAGTTCTGGTCAAAATGCTGCACTCCACACTAGAGAGCACAATTACTGTGGCCCTTAATGCCTTAGCTGTCCATGAGCGGAGTGATGCTTCAAGTGTTGAACAGATGACTGAAGCAGGAGCTATAGATGCACTGTTGGATCTGCTAAGATCTCATCAGTGTGAAGAAGCTTCGGGAAGATTGCTTGAAGCTTTATTTAACAATGTAAGGGTACGAGAGATGAAGGTTTCTAAGTATGCCATTGCACCCTTAGCACAGTATCTGCTAGACCCACAGACAAGATCAGAGTCTGGGAGGCTCCTTGCAGCTTTAGCTCTTGGGGACCTATCCCAGCATGAAGGACATGCTAGAGCCAGTGACTCTGTTTCTGCATGCCGTGCACTTGTAAGCTTGCTTGAGGATCAGCCAACAGAAGACATGAAAATGGTTGCAATTTGTGCATTGCAGAACTTTGTCATGCGGAGCAGAACTAATAGGCGAGCTGTTGCTGAAGCAGGTGGCATATTAGTAATTCAGGAACTTTTACTTTCTCCTAATGCAGAAGTTGCTGCACAGGCAGCCTTGCTGATCAAATTCTTATTTTCTAATCACACGCTTCAAGAATATGTATCAAATGAGCTCATCAGATCATTGACAGGTAAAGTAAATTTGCAACAGTTTGATTATTGGTCGCTTTTAATTTTTTGGTTTCAATTCAGTGTCTCAAAGGAATCATTAATTCTTTTCTTTTGTCAATTGAAAAATTAATGGAAGTTAAGAGAAAGAAATAGGATAAACATTACACATATTTGCTTGAAATTCCTATATTTATTTCTGCCTGAAGCTCATGTCCTCATGGCGTATGAAAACTGATGTACACTACAAGAACTTCTGCCCAAAACAAAATCTGTAGCTTACTACTTTTCCCTTGGTTCTCTGTCTCTCCCTCTCTTTTGATTCTCACATTGCATTTTAACATGGAATACATGATAACTTTGTTGTGCAGCTGCCCTAGAGAGAGAATTGTGGTCCACTGCAACTATTAATGAAGAAGTCTTGAGAACATTAAATGTGATCTTTGCCAACTTTCCTAAGCTCCATATTTCTGAAGCAGCTACCTTGTGTATTCCCCATCTCATAGGAGCGCTTAAGTCTGGGAGTGAGGGTGCCCAGGAATCTGTATTAGACACCTTGTGCTTATTAAAACATTCTTGGTCAACCATGCCAATAGATATTGCAAAATCTCAATCCATGATCGCAGCTGAAGCAATTCCCATTTTGCAAATGCTGATGAAAACCTGTCCTCCAAGTTTCCATGAGAGAGCAGACAGTCTATTGCATTGCTTACCAGGATGTTTGACTGTTACCATTAAGCGTGGTAACAACCTAAAGCAAACCATGGGAGCCACAAATGCATTTTGCCGATTGACTATAGGCAATGGTCCTCCCCGGCAAACCAAGGTAAGAGTCCTATTTAACTGTCATCAGAGAAGGAGCTATTTATAACTAACCATTTAATGGTCTAAAACTACATGAAATCTTTCATATTCTCCATTTCTTAGTTCATTTTTAATTTATTTAATGCATGGGCCATTCGCCAGCAAATAGAAAATATATATAGGTTTACAAGACTTGATCACATTGTTGGTATCTGCGGGTTTCTTTTTGTTTTTTGTTTGTTCTTTCGTTTGGTATGCATTTACAGAGAAACTCAGTACTTAGCATTTCATTTATTCATCATAATATTAGATGAAATTTTTTTTTGAGCAAGTTGAGAATTTTGTTGTTTTGGAAAATGGTCCAATCTGCTTCGATTCTAGATGACACTTGTTTGATGTAGAAAAAGTAAAGGTTCATCATTGTACTCATTGCTGATTATGCATTATTTTTATTTTTATCATTACCCACTCTTTAACTCCAGTTTTTTATACCATGATCAGGTTGTGAGCCACAGTACTTCTCCGGAATGGAAAGAAGGATTTACATGGGCTTTTGATGTGCCTCCAAAGGGACAGAAACTCCACATCATTTGCAAAAGCAAAAATACTTTTGGGAAGGTAATAATATTTCCAATTTTTGCTTAACCTATAGTCCATAAGTTGCAACATGCAATGAAGTTCTAGTCAGTGCTTATAGGAATAGTTTTCCTTGTTTAGTGGGAGAAGTTCTAATAGATCTCTCATAAATGGTTATATCATTTTCTGATTTCTGATCGAAGCATTGGCCTTTTCCAGACTACTCTTGGAAGGGTGACAATTCAAATTGACAAAGTTGTGACGGAGGGAGTATACAGTGGTTTATTCAGCCTGAATCATGATAGCAACAAAGATGGGTCTTCAAGAACACTTGAAATTGAGATTATCTGGTCCAACAGGATATCGGACGATGATAGCATATAAAAGGGTAAATGATTATCATATATAATATATATAATATATCTTTACAAGCAACCCCAACAAAATCGGGTGCAGAAATTTACAGTAAACAGATGAATACAATATTATCAGGTAGAGGGAGAAGATTGGGTTTTGCTTGTGTAAGTATTATATGTCTATCAAAGGTCCAGTTTTGTAGTAAATGCTTAAGATGTAAAGTATAAAATGTTTATTAAATTTGAGGAGAGAAAAAAAAGAGAATCAGAGAGGTTTCCCCTGGGTGTAGGGAGTATAAAAGCTGTTTAGGTGTTTTTTTTTTCTTTGTACAGATCAGTCGTTAGGGACTAGCGAGTACATCATGTTTAGAGGAGAATGGAATTTGCAGAAAATATGATGAAATTGGGCTTTTTTGCACGAAGTGCTGCCTGCCTTTGCTTAAATGGTGAAACAGCTGTATTCTGCATTATTATCATATTTGTAATTTGTGTCATGTCATCTTTCTTTACCAATGCATCTCTTTGGGCGCTTATTCATAGACCCAAAGATGTTATTTCTATTAATTCTTTGCCTTTATATTCTTCGTACTAACCCTCTTGTATCTGATATGATCTCATTGGATCTTTGACTAATCCGAAGTTTAGTCGTGTCAAACTACAAATGAGAGAGTTCTCGAGTACTTTTTTTTTTCAAGAAAACTTATTTAAGGGTAGCATTAAGTATTCTTTTTAACAAGTGGATTGTGTCTATTAGTATTTGAATTTATCTACAACCTAAACTTTATCCCTGTAATAATGTCATTCTGGAAGTAAGAAAGCAAGCAGCCGCGTGGATCAGTTTTATCTGTTGCATTCAGTAATAGAGTGTTTGATTTGAGAGAATATTGGTCATGGATTTCCGAAGACTTCAGAGAATGCTTCTAAGGATTACTAACCAGAAAGCAGCAGCTATTGATGCTGAAAATACTACATATGATGCATTTGCAGTGTAACTAGTTGTAAATTTGACATGCAATGCAAGTAGCTCAGACTAAGAAGAACGTTTAAATAAGAAGCAGATCACACTATTAGATACAGGGAAAGTTTGCTTAAATATGACTACTATCTTTAAGGCCCCAAAACTACATTCTTTAGGTATTCACGACTCAGAGAGTCTATAATAAAGCAACTGCTTGCCAAGAAATCCTACAAAAAGAACATCTTTGAGGTCTTACAGGGACAAATCCCAAGCCCTGACTAACAGCTACTTCGTGGCAGCAACTATCGCGGATCTAGCTCGCATGAAAGTGGCAATGAGTGATCCAAATTGTAATTTGTCGTTGCACCCAAAGCTCAAGCGATACCTGCAAACGGTATAAAATAGTTTAGTTGATGTAATTAAGAACCTCTCAACTTGCATTCATGCAACTTCAACCACTTTGTTCATTTATCAGCAAGCCAATGGCATTCTTATATAGGGGTTGCACATTACCTACAACCCAATTGTTCTTCAATCTATTATCTAATAATTAAAGTATTATACATTTTTATGTTGATGACCAAAGATTGTTTCAACATTCTGGCCCCAATTATAACATCCAACAAACAGCCTGAGTAGGAGCCGTGGCTAACGATATTAACACGACCTCATGGCTTTAAAACAAAAACCTTATTTAGCCAAGCATATGATAATTAAAATCCAAGTCAAGAAAGCCATAGTTCTCAGGGTAAATTACTCTTAAGCTATTTAATAAGTAAATCCTGAAAAGTGAAAACATGGTGCTGGATTTAGCCAAATAATCTTGGCTATACATTTCCTCTTCATTATTTATTATTGCTTCTCCTCTAAGTTCGATACATTTATATATTTATATTTCAATGCCTCATTTTTATTTTATCAGTAGCATCAACTAAAACAAAACAACATTTTTTTCAACCAAGTATTCATTGTCTCAGTATGTGTGTTACTGAGAGAGAGAAAGCAGTGGATATAAGTACTTACTCTATGTCAGCCAGGTCATTGATTAATTGAACTCGAACATCTGAGGGCATCTTAATCTTAAAAACAAACCTGTTAAAATACAGCATGGATGACTATCAACCCAAAAGATTCCAAGACTTGCCATTTAAATATTGAAACAGAAGTGGGACTTACATTGTCACCTCCCTTACAATATCAACCAAGGCCAATCCTTTCCTTGTCTTGATTTCAAATACCCCTACAGAGAGTTAATCACAGTATAAACAGATGGTTTTCAAAAGAACAAATAGTAAATCTACAAACCATAATTGCAGTTATTGTATAAAAAGTTGAAAAGCCTGGGATGAATACGTGTGAAACTCTCTGCAAATGATTCGTTCAGAAGCCAATAAGATATTTTCTCAATGTCACTAGGCAATGGATTTCCAGTACAGAGATAAACGGCTTCTTCTGTAATTTGCTGAGATGCCATGTGTGTTGACTGCACATAGCAAAAAAAAATATTAAAATTCTAGCACGATCATAAATAACACTACAAAACCAGCAACTCAAGAAGTAACATACATCTTAAAATACTGTCAACCCCATTCTAACTCTTTCCAAAATCCCAAATTGCCGAACATGATATGCACAAACACAAAGTCATATATCATCTACTGCTTTTCTTTTAATAGGTTAATTTCAACTAAATCTCATTTTTATATTACCAACAAGAAGTTAAGCATCTCCAACCCATCCCATCACCCTTCCTCTGAGACAATCTTGACAACCAAGCAGAATGACTTGCAGCATTAGATTCAATTAACCAATATCAGGAATGAATAGTATTTTCAAAGATTCAAAACATTGATGCCAACCTTTTTTTTCTGACTAACAGATCTAAAACTATTACTATATTATAATATACACCAATGAACAAAAACAATATTTGACTAGGGCATCTAAATACCTGCAAAATATTTAAAGCCTTTCTCATGTCACCATTGCTAAGCCGTACAAGTGCTGCCAAGCCACTATCTGGAACATCAAGCCTGGTCAAATTTGGCAAAAAGTTTAATAGATTATGACATACGATTCAAAGATATACTCCAAAAAAGAAAAAGGTAAGGCCCTACAATAAGTGCCCAGGCATTCGCTTTCCACTTCTTTCACAATATTAATACAAGAATCTATACTAATTATAAAGCCAAGTCCTGAGTTTGTGTCACGAGTTGACTCGGACACAAACTCAGTTTTTAAAAAATTCAAAACAAAATAAAAACTACCCATTTTAAATAAAACTACTCATTAGAGGATAAATATAAGTATTTAAATTTTATTTATATCATTTAAATAAACTTAAAAAAAAAACTGCCAAAAACTACTCACGTAGTGAGTGCCCTGTGTCTTGTATGAATAATTTGAGCCAAGCTAGCCATTAAAATTTTAAACCTAAGCTGGTTATAAAAGAAAGATTGAGCCAAGCCAGCAAATTACAAGCTCCAGCTCAACTAGTGAGAAATTTACAAATCTGAAGATTGATTCATGTAGGCTTGTTCTATTTACACGAGGACACTTCTGAACAAAAATCAGTCAGAATGCTTTAGAAAGAACAGTTAGGAACCAAAAAAAAAAAGAATTATATTTATAGGTTGACAAATGAATGGTGTGAGCATAAAAGAATGAGAAAAGTAAACACGATACTTGCCCTTCAGCCTCTATAACATGTTTAAGTCGCTCAGTGACATGAATAGGATCAAGAGGTGCAAATCGGAACCGAGTGCATCTGGACTGTAGTGCCGGAATGATCTTGTTGACATGGTTACAGATCAGTGCAAACCTAGTATTCTTCGTGTACTTCTCGATAACTGCAGGCAACCATTGAAAATATAGACATAAAATATAATAATAACTTGTCAATGAAAACTTGGTTAGGGCCCATTTATACCTCTACGCAAGGCAAATTGTGCATCCTTTGTCATAGCATCTGCCTCGTCAAGTAAAATCAACTTTACTGGTGACTTTGCCCTGTCAAAACCTCAACATTAATCATCAATAAGCCTGAGATGATAAAGTCATCATTGTAAAATGGCATACCAAATTCTATAATAGAAAAAAGAAAAATTACCCCCCCC
>AWUE01024454.1:0-17800 GCA_001974825.2 Corchorus olitorius
CCCCCCCCCCCTCTTCCTGGCACACCGCACACACTCAAATCACCCTAAAATTCAATAGCAAATTGAAACACATATAATTATGGAAGAGGTAGTAGCAACTTGCAAACACCGAACAACATATTCAAGAGCAATAACGAATAGAAACAGCAATTACATACAATTTATGCAATGCCAAATTCTAAAATGCCATACTGGTGGAAGATTCTCATAGTAATGCATTATATAAGTAACAATGGAGTGAAGTAATTGTGCACAACAAAATGTATTTACCCAAATGAGAAGCTTTGAGTGCTAGCAAAATCTTGAATCTGTTGCCTAACAACATCAATTCCCCTATCATCTGAAGCATTCAGCTCGAGAATCATATTATGAAACTGTGTACCATAAAGCTTCCGTGCCACGGCCAGAATGGTGGATGTTTTGCCCGTACCAGGAGGACCATACAAGAGAAGATGGGGCAATCTGTTCTCGCTCGTAAGCCTGTCAACTAATTACACCAAATTCCACCCAAAAAATTAAAAGATAAATATACGAGCAAATAATTACTTAATATGAAAAATTGGGAAAGTAACATAGAAAAAAAGGCCAATGTTGCATTAAATTTTAATTAACATAGAAAAAAATAATTTTTACAATTAAGTTTAAAATGAAAAGGGAAGAACAGCACGAAAAGTTAAAAATCTCGAATTTAAAAATTATGTTTCTCCATTTTTTACCTTAATTTCCTATAATTTCTTTGAAACCGAAGGGAATGGGAGAGAAAAAAAAAAACAAACGAATAAAGGGGAAATGCATTTTAGGAACCCTAGGAGGAGGGAGAGGAAGGAATTACTGGTGTCAACGATGTCGCGATGGGCGGCGACTTCGGCGAGGGACTGAGGGCGGTACTTCTCGACCCAAGGAGTGGCTTTGGTATCGGTGGCTGTGACGACGTTTTTGCCCTTGTTTAGCTTCTGAGAGTGGTTTTCCTTCTGCTGACTGTCGTCATCGTCAATATCCATCAGCGAAACTACTTCCGCCATTGCCATCCAGTTTTTCCTCTCTCTTGCTTCTGTTTTTTGGTTATGAACTTCTGATCGTAGTCGTTCGATCTCCGCCGTTCGCTACGGCCGATGAGAGAGTGAAGAAGATTCTAAGCAGGGGGAGGGGGGGTTTTGTGTGGTTTATGATGAGAGTGTAATGGCGCCAACCCTGTTTTCGAAGCGCGCTTCTTTTTGCCTATACGTTTCGTCCGGTTCAACTTTTGGGCTAAAATCTCAACTTGGTATTAAACCTATTCCTAATCTCAGTTACATACTAAACCTAAAAGTTGTCTTAAAACCATACCAAACATTTTTTAAAAAGCTGAATTTAGTACCAAATCAGGATAGCCTCAACAAATGCATCCCACGCATTGTTAACTACTAACTCCGTCATCCTATGTGGTATTTTTTTTTTATATTTTTTTATATTTAAATTTATATTTTTATTTTTCTCATCATCCAATGTGGTATTTTTTTATTTTTTTATTTTCATTTATATTTTTCTCATCTTTTTCCTTCAACAGTACACACTGCCAGACTTTCTCCTTCCCAAATTTTTTCTTTGGGCTTTCTTCTAAATCTTTCTTTTACCTTAAAAATTATGTTCCTCCATATTTTACCTTAATTTCCTATAATTTCTTTGAAACCGAAGGGAATGGGAGAGAAAAAAAAACGAATAAAGGGGAAATGCATTTTAGGAACCCTAGGAGGAGGGAGAGGAAGAAATTACTGGTGTCAACGATGTCGCGATGGGCGGCGACGTCGGCGAGGGACTGAGGGCGGTACTTTTCGACCCAAGGAGTGGCTTTGGTATCAGTGGCTGTGACGACGTTTTTGCCCTTGTTTAGCTTCTGAGAGTGGTTTTCCTTCTGCTGACTGTCGTCATTGTCAATATCCATCAGTGAAACTACTTCCGCCATTGCCATCCAGTTTTTCCTCTCTCTTGCTTTTGTTTTTTGGTTATGAACTTCTGATCGTAGTCGTTCGATCTCTTCCGTTCGCTACGGCCGATGAGAGAGTGAAGAAGATTCTAAGTAGGGGGAGGGGGGTTTTGTGTGGTTTATGATGAGTGTGTGATGGCGCCAACCCTGTTTTCGAAGCGCGCTTCTTTTTGCCTATACGTTTCGTCCGGTTCAACTTTTGGGCTAAAATCTCAACTTGGTACCAAACCTATTACTAATCTCAGTTACATACTAAACCTAAAAGTTGTCTTAAAACCATACCAAACATTTTTTAAAAAGCTGAATTTAGTACCAAATCAGGATGGCCTCAACAAATGCATCCCACGCGTCGTTAGCTACTAACTCCGTCATCCTATGTGGTATTTTTTTTTTATATTTTTTTATATTTAAATTTATATTTATATTTTTCTCATCATCGAACATGGCATTTTTTATTTTTTATTTATTTTCATTTATATTTTTCTCATCTTTCTCCTTCAACACACTGCCAGACTTTCTCCTTCCCAAATTTTTTCTTTGGGCTTTCTTCTAAATCTTTCCTTTTTTTTCCCTTTTTGCTACTGATTATTGCAAATTTTTTCCCTTTCTTTTTTTAGGAAAAGAATTCAATTCATTAATATTATGAATCCGGATTACAAACGGGCAGAAAATCTCCGCTCCAAACACAATTGAAACCAACACCACAATCCATGTGTGCTAGCTCATGTTCAAATCTATTAGCTAAACGATGAACATGATTAAATTTACAAGAATGAAATAAAGATGCAATTTCCTTGATTTGATCAACTAAAACACCGCCCTCACACAGCGAATACTCTGACTTATTAATCTCCATAATGGCCAGACTTGAATCACTCTCAACTTCACAATCCAATAAGCCATAAGAATTAGCCAATAGAAGTCCAAACCGCAAAGCATAAATCTCTGCAAAAAGCACACCTTGTACATGATCGATCTTGGCAGTAGCATAAAGAATCACTTGTCCCATCCAGTCTCGAATTGTAACCCCCAAACCAGCCTCTTTACGGGAAGCAACAAAAGCATCGTCTGTGTTAATCTTACAGAAGTGCTCAGCCAGTGGTTTCCATGTAGGTGCAGCCTTTCTCAAACTCTCGTTATTCCTTCCTCTGCTATACGATTGTTCTACTTAATCAACCAAGCGAGCAGCCATAGTAGATAAGTAAGTTGGCAGACCACAAACCTTCTCATGCAACGCTTTGTTTCGATTTGCCCAGATCAACCATAGAACAAAACATACAATTTCAATAGACCCCAAGTTTTGAGCCTTCTGCAAGCAACAATCCCAAAGATCCACACGATTCTCCCAATCATCTAAGTAGTTTTAAATCTAGGGGCAAGATAAGTCCCAAACCCTCCGACTAAAAGGACATGCAAAGAAAACATGAAAAAGGGATGCCTCCACTCCACCACATACCTCACAATCACTTGAAATACTAACTCCTCTCTGCTGCAACGAACTTTTCGTTGGCAAAATGCCAGAAACTAACCTCCACATAAAATACTTGACCTTTGGTAGCACTAAAGCTCCCAAAATTAGTTTCCATTTTACTGCTCTCGTCTCCACATTAGCATTCGATTTTCCAAGGATCAATCTAGCTACATGATACCCACTACGGACAGTATAATAGCCATTATTCGAAAAACTCCTAATCAACACATCCCGCTTTACTTGGTGGTGTAGAGGAATGTTTAAGACGCGATCGACATCTTCATCCACAAAAAGTTCACGTACTAAATCAACTTCCCGTTGCCCTTGAATAGGACTAAAAGAAGATTACTCGGACAAATTGTCTTGGGACGAGGCTTAGGACGAAATGAAGGTGGGTTATTCAACCATCTATCCCGCCACAAATCAACATTCATCCCATCGCCAATCCTCCATCGACAGCCCCTTTCCAAAATCTCTCTCCCTGCCAATAAACTAGCCAGAAGAGCAAGGTTAAACGCCTCAAAATCTCGAAAACCTAACCCTCCATCTAACTTAGGAGTACACAATGAGTCCCAAGTTTTATAGTGAATTCTCCTATTAGCATTAGTACTACCCCACCAGAAATTAGTAATAACTGAATTAAGTTCCTGCACAAAAGTTTTTGGAAACTTAAAACAACTCATCAGATAGGTGGGGATAGTCTGAGCTACAGCTTGTATCACGACTGCTTTCCCTGTAGTGGAAAACAATCTACCTCTCCACCCCTAAATATGCTTCTATAGTCTATCCTTCAACATTTTAATTCCTCTCTATTATTCTTCCTAATCATGATCGGCATGCCCAAATATTTATCTCGGGCCATTATTTTCTGCACACCAAGTCTCCGCATAATTGATCTCGGATACAATCAGGAGTATTAGTACTAAATAATATGGCAGATTTATCCATATTGATCTTTTACCCGGATGCCATTTCAAAACGATGAAGCAAGTTTAAAATAGATTCACATTCATCTAGATTAGCTTGCAAAAAATGTAGGCTATCGTTCGCGAACAATAAATAAGAGACTCTTGGCGTAGATCTTGCAATTGATACACCTTGAATTGAACGAGTCCTCTCAGCATGTTGAAGTAAACACGAGAAACCCTCCATACAAAGAAGAAATGAATATGGTGACAATGGATCACCTTGACGAATACCCCTACTTGGGACTATTGTACTAGCTTGAGTTCCATTAATCTGAACTGAATAAGTCATTGTGCGCACACAAACCATTATTAGAGAGATCCATCTAGCAGTAAACCCCATCCTCCGCATTTTTTCTTCAAGAAAAGACCACTGATGGGTGTCGTATTCCATCAAAGATAAAAATCATACAAAACCTATAGACACGGTAAGTACGAGTCGATCCCACATAGAACTATTGTTTTAATTATCTTTCCTAAAGTTATGAATTAAACTAAAATGGGGGGTTTTATGGAGGAATTAAGTAAACTAAATAAAAAACAAAATAAAATACTAGTGAGATTAAAGAAACAATTAAATAAATATTCCAATTTCAAGACAATCGCACTCTTGGGATAAAAGGATTTGATCCTTGGCATCAATTGATATCTAACTTGGTATGATGGCGTTGATTAACGTCACCGACCATTAATCTCTATCTTTCCTTAGTCTTCATTAGTCCTGACTCACGCCCTAAACAAAATCCTAACAGGTGTACTAACCTAGTTCCAAACGTCTACTAGATTCAAGTAATCCGTTGCTTTAAGAACTAGAAAGATCTTAGCCAACAATAGATAATGTTCACTAATATAGGCAACATTCAACCTATTCCCAAAATTCTCTTAGAGGGCTACTCTAAGTCGTTACTTGTGACTTGATTACCTACGGTTGCATATAGGAATCTCATCTAACAATAGAAAACATATCTAATTACAATAGATGGTCATTCTACATAATCAAGCATAAAATCATTCAAATAATTCAGAGAAAATTGAAATACTTACAAGAAAGATGAATACGCGCAGAGCCTCACAAATTAAATACCCAAAAGATTGAAAGTCTCAAAATTGAATTAACTAGAATAGAAAAATTACAAAAGAAATAAGAATAGAGAAAAACTCCATTCTTGAGTTGGAGAAAATAAAGTAACGCCTAAACTAAAACTAAGAACTAGAATAATGTTTGGTGGCTAGCTCTTTAAATAAGAGTTTAACCTAATTAAAATAATAATTAATAAATAATAAATTACATAATTGCCTAAGACTAATAAAATTAAGTGTAAGGGTATTGGAGTCTTTCCCTAGACTTAAAACATGAAAGATTAAAAGTCTGTAGGAGATTTGACCCAAAAGAGGTGTAAATCCACGAAATTCTTCTTTCCAGATTTTAATTTCCGCACAAGCTGGTTCGACTCCTATCCAGGTCGAGTTCGACCTTCTGAAGGTTGAAACAGAAATTTTGCCATTTTACTCTAAACAACTCCAATTTAGCTCCTTTTGCCTTGAAGCACTCCAAGATGTACCTAAAACATAAATATGGACAAATTAAGCATCAAGTACATAAAAATAAGCACATAATCAAATCAAATTAGCATATAAAATATAGGAAAATATGTGCCTAATAACCACTCAACTCAATCATAGGCCTTACTCAAATCCAACTTCAACGCCATATGCCTCTTACCCCCTTGTCTCTTATTCTTCATATAGTGAATAGTCTCGTAAGCAATCATTGTACTGTCAAAAATTTGCCTCCCCAGGATAAAAGCACTTTGGTTAGGGCCAATTATCTATGGTAAGACCATCTTCAATCTATTTGCCAAAACCTTGGAAATAATTTTGAAAATGACATTACACAGGCTAATTGGTCGAAAATCCTTTGCAGATGACGGAGCATCACACTTTGGTACCAAAACAACATTGGTGTGATTAATATCCGGAAGAGGAACTCCCTGATTAAGAAAAGCTAAAACAGAACTACACACTTTATCCCTTACTATACTCCAAAATTTTTGATAAAAGAAAGGAGCCATTCCATCAGGGCCAGGAGATTTATTAGGACCCATTTGGAACACCGCTACCTTTAACTCTTCTTCATCAAAATCCTGATTCAAGAGTTCGTTCATTAATGGTGAAACTCTCGGCTCCATTAAGCATAAAACTAAATCTACATCCATAGAAGACGGATTGGCTGATGTAATAATTTCTCGGAAGTAATTATTTAGCACACTCTCAATTGCTGCAGCCTCCACAACCCACACCCTATTCTCATCATTAATAATCACAATTTTCTTTCGCCTCATAGTAGGTGTAGCATGAAATATTTTCAAATTGCGATCCCCTTCTCTTAACCAATTAATTTTTGCTCTTTGCCTCCACATCATTTCCTCCCTATCATATAACCCATTCAAATCATCTAAACACCTATGTAATGTGCTCGGATTAGCCCCCATTTGCACCTCCTTATACAATCTATCTAACTCTTATTTTTCTCTTCCGAATAATGTATTTTACATTGCCGAAAACTTGACAATCCCATTGTTGCAAAAATGCAGCACAATTATGAATAGTACTCTTAATGTCCTGATTACAATCTTTATTCCAAGCATCGGAAATTACCGAATATATATCATCGTGCAGAGCCCACATATTTTCAAATCTAAAATGCTTAGACATACGAATGTCCAAAGCTTGCTGATCTAGACAGTGGATTAAGAGAGGGAGATGATCTGACACTGAAGTACAAAGATGATCCACAAAAGAAAAACTAAATTTACTCAACCAATTCTTAGTAACAAAACAATGATCAAAGCTTCACAAAATGCATATCCTGACCAATCTTTCTAGACCAAGTTAAACGAGGCCGTTTAATAGGCAATTCCTTAAAATTACAACTTGGAATTACCTCCCTAAAAGCCTCCATATGTTGCTGTGAACGTAAAGCCCCGCGTCGCTTGTCATCATTTGAAAGAATCTCATTGAAATCACCCGATCATACCCACGGTAAATCCGATTGTTCCCTTAACAAATGCAACAATCTCCAAGACTCATGCCTCTTAGATTCTAAACCCTGAAACAAAAATAATAATTTAACCAAAGGGAAATAATAAGAAACACCATTTTAAGAAAAATTAGTAAGAGGGCAACATAATTAAGCTGGATTTGGGTTTTTTCTTTTTTCCAATGTACAAATCAGATTTGCACAAAAATTTTTTTTTAACTATTTTTCACAACACATTGTAGTTTTTATTTATATACATATACAAATTACATCCGATACCAAAAAAATATATATACAAATTACATTTTTACTACCCTGTTTTCTTCATTTCATCTTCGTCCATCAACCTCCGTCATTCCTCTGTTGCTACCTGCAAACGTCGAAACTAAACCCTAAAATTAATAGTATGATCAATATTTAGTTTTTGAGCATCTAAGTGACAAATCCTGGACATTTTTCAATTTAGAAGAACCAATTAAACTTCTAAAATGATTAGCACAAGAGCATTCCCAAATAATACAAATTCCAAATTATGATTTCATTCATTCCAAAACCCCATTCAGAATTATAAGGTTGCAATCCAAACAAAGGCATATGATACAATAAGGCTGCTAAAAATTTTATCATCAGTTTTCCCTGATGGTGATCAAGCACAAGACCAGAAACTAAAATGACTTCCTCTTGCTCAAGTCAAAGCTTAAAGCTAGATAACTTTAATATAATTATAGAAGTCAAATCCCAACATCATATAAATAAATCTATTCTAGCGGTTCAGTTTACAGGAAATTGAGAAAATGGAAGGCAAAGCAAAATTTGTTGAAGTTGCCTTTAATGCAATAGTTTCTGAAACTTATTCAATGCCATATACTCCCTCTGTCCCTAAATATAAGTCCCCTTCTAGAAGCTTTTTTTGTCCCAAATTATAAGTCCCATTATCAAATCCAATGCATATTTATAAGTTATTTCCAAAACTAGCCTTGAAAGTGATAGGGTAGATAAGAAAGTGAGTAGGAGGAGAGAGAATGAGTTGGGAAAGAGAATAGGGGTAAAAATAGAAGAACAATATAAAAGTACATAAAATTTTGAGCCCTAACTAACTTTCTTAATCTTGGTGATATAGTTAAAAGGGACTTATATTATGGGACAGAGGGAGTATGTAGTAAGAGATTGGCGTATAAAGCTGAACTCACATTATCATATAGAATTAAACTTAATTGTGGATGAACACACATGCTTGAAGGAAATAGTCAAAACAAAATGAGGAAACCTACCTGCTCCCCTGGCTTTTGAACCAATAAAATTTTAGAGTCATAGAAAGCTAATTGACTTATTCTTCTCATAAAACCCCATAATATCATCTAGGGGTTGTATGAAAGCATATAATCATTCATATGCATGTGGAATTCTAGAACAAATGATTTTGATTTATCAAAAGATCAACCTACACACATGGGCATTAAGCTATGTTAAAACTGATATAAATACCAACAAAGTCTATCGAACCAAAAGCAAATATGCAGATATGCAGTAGAAAATTCAGACCATAAAATAATTGAACAAAACCCAAGCATTCAATAATAACATCACAAAATCTTATAACATAAAAAACAAAACAAAAGCACTCAAGAAATTAACAAACCTTTTGCTGAAAAGCCTCAAATATGCAATTGTTATGAAATAAGCCAATGTTTCACCAAAAACCTTCAGTCACTTCACCCCAACCCAAAGCTTGCTTCGAAATCCTCTGAAAATCCCAATTTTATAAACCCTAGAACTCAAATCCTTAAAACCGAAACCCTCAGTTTCTTTTGACCCTCGAAAACCCTCGATTTCAACCCTCCAAAGCCTTTGATTTTAACCCCAGAAATCCCTCGATTTTAAACCCTTAACTTCCCCAAATTTGAAAGCCTCGAATTCAAACTCCGAAATCCCCCCAAATAACACAAATCGTGAAAACCCTCTATTTCAAAACCCTCGATTCCAAACATATACTACAAACTCAGAAAAACTGCTCTTTCAATCGAACCCAATGGCTTAAACACATGAAATTGAACCGAGAAAGTGAAAAGAGAAAGGGAGAATTCGATTTCAGGGTTTTCTACTTTTGGGTTTTCTAAAAAACCAAAATGAAATGATTCTGAAAAATGAAAAACTTTACCCCAATAAAATTAAAAGGTCATTAACTTTTTATTTTATTTTATTTTTTTAATTTCTTAAAATTTTCTTGTTTTTAACCCACTTTGCGTTTAAAAAAGCCACCTAGCTTTTTTTCGGCCTAATTTTCCTTTTCACGCGTTTCCAACGACGCATGTTTATCACGTGCCGTCGGAATTCGGATTTGGTACTAAATTGAGCTTTTTAAAAAACGTTTGGTATGTTTTTGAGCCAACTTTTAGGTTTAGTATGTAATTGAGATTATCGTAATAGGTTTGGTACCAAATTGAGATTTTAGCCAACCTTTTCATATTCTTAAAATACCATAAGGTGATGTTTGGTTCGGGTATCAAATATTACAGTGAAAATGACATTACAGGCCATTTGGTTAAGGTGCATGTCTCATTCATTACCGATGTTAATGAGATTACTGCCAAATATTACCTAGTTGCACATTACCGGGAATGTGCACCTAATTCTGTTTGGTTAGGATTCCGGGGTAATGTGATGCACCTGTTTGGTTATCAATAATGTTTCTTAGGAATAAAAACAAGATTACATAAATACCATTGATTTGCCTAGTGAAATTGAGACACAAAAAATTTCTAAGTCATAATGCAAAATGCCTAAGTCATGCTTTAAATTGCTATACTCAAAAGAACCCAACTTGCATGCACAAGTCGATCCAACAACAATAGCTAATTAACCGAAGTAAACAACAACAATATTTGATAAATGAAATTTAACATCATTCATTTAAAATTTCTCTATTTTAACATAATATTCACTGCCACCAAGGCATATATATGAATACTAATATGTTTCATGAAATTTCATTTTCCTACATACAAAACAATCAAAGTGGTGAAAACACCAATAATAAATCCTATAATCAAACCCTTGTGAAATGGTGATTGATCGTTAGCAAATCACAACATAATCCCCACAATTTCCTAACTAAGTATATAGGGCAAGCAGGGGTCGAATCTCACAGAGAAGGGGAATAGACTTATCCAAAGATTAAATCCTCTCTAAGAATCACTTAAAAATAGGGGATTAAAAATAACAATTAAAAAGAAAAGCAATTAAACTAAAAATAAAGCAAACTAAATTAAATCTAAACGAAAGCAATTAATAAAGAAAACAATAATAAGAAAGCATACTTCTTCTCCAATGGTAGAATTCAATCAATTTAACTATGGATCCTTGATTTAAAAGATGAATTTAATATTTTATTCTCAATTAATAATTGGTCTAGGGAAAACCCTAACATGCAAATTAGATAAGATTACCTTGGTCCAGCTTAAATTATCCCTTTTATTAAAAAACAATCAATTACCTTGGTCCAGCTTAATAATTGATTAAAAACAAAGCATTAAGAACAAATTTCACACATGCATAACAAGTATAACCAAGCCTATTCTTTCAAATAGGGTTTACCAATCCCATTGAACCCATTGGTCCTGGTGTCCAATTTGTTACCTCACAATCAAACTTGAATTGGTCCTTCTAAGTTTGATTTAATTATAGATCTATCCAATTACATCAATACTGGTCACATATATCCATAATCATATCATAAATAAAACAGAGATTAGCAAACTATCAATCAAGAACAAACATCAAATTATAAGCACACAAATTTCACCATAATTAATTGATTAAAATCACCAAAGGATAAGAAGTATTAAGAATTTAGCTACTCATGGATTTTTCCATGAGAGGCATAAGAAAACTTACAGACTTGACGAATTCTCCCTTGGCATCAACTAGGGATGTCGCACCCCTCTTTTCAAGAGAGGGGGCGAAACCCTTTTCTAAAACTAGATAAAAACTAGAGAGAAATAAAAGATGAAGAGAAAAAGAGATCTAAAATTGTATCTAGGGTTCTACATAAGGTGGATATTTATAGTGGACTAACTAGACTCCTAATAGACTTAGGAATCAACCCTAATAGCCCCTAGGTCGGTTTTAAGCCTTAACTTGGTCTCCCAGTTGGATTAAAAGTTTTCCTAGAGTAAAATCTGGTCTTCAGGAAAATTTTGGATTTATGCAGAAACTTCGACAACAATTTCGGGTTTGAAGATGGCAGAACTAGGCTTTGGGCTTCAAAGCAAAGTTGTAGATCTTGGAGTCCTCTTTCCAACATTTACTTACACACATTATTTGGAGGTCTGAGTAGAAACTTATGGCCTTTTTACCAAGACTGCACAGAATCCTAATCCAACTAGGAAAGGGTTATGGTGGAGGGAGAAGTGCAGGGAGGTTAACTTGCCTCGAATCTTGGGCTACTTGTTGGATCTGCCCCCCGAGTCTATCTTCTACTTGACCAATCTGAGCCAGGATATTTTCTCGATCTTAAATCATCTGCTCCTTAAGAGAGTCATTAGCCTCCTTAAGTTGGTCATGAGATCTATTCATCTGATCCATTGATCTCATAAGCTACTGCATTCTCTGTTCATGTGCCAAGGAAATTTTATTCATGGCTTCCGTGAGATATTGCAGCAAGATCTTTGAATCAGGATCTAAAGGTAACTGTGAAGGATCAGCCACGGCTTTGCTTCTGGTTTGCATGCCATGGCTGGATCTCCCTTCATCAACCTTTGGTGGCATGTTTGCCACTTAGTATAACTGGAAAGGTAAATAATTTGAAAAAAAAAGTAAAGAAAGCAAACCCTGGAGGCGTTGAAGGAGGAGAGATCTGCTATCTTATCCTGCTTCAGGCGTCGAGGGGAGTAAGTTGGTGTGGACCTTTGGGTGAGGCGGACACCTTGCTGAGAGACTGAGAGGAGAAGAGCCGGGGATCGCCGACTAGGTAGAGGGAGAAAGAGTTGAGGTTGCCTGAGGGGGAAGACAAGCTGTTTGTTGTGTCCCACTAGGCGTGCCAAAAAGAGATGCTGCGCCAAAAATCTCTTGCAAGAGTTTTTCGCGGAGAATTCTTTATGACAGCATAGGGGCGTGCCATTCAATTTGCTGAAATTGACAAAGAGGTTGTAAAAACTAGATCTGGTGCGTGGAGCAGCAGATTAGAATATCAGAGCGATTTGTGGGGACCAGATCAAAGTCACATCGGGGCATTTAAATCATTGGATCCACAAACATCTTGTTTTCCTTAACTGGGGCCTTCGAGATCTCTTTTTAATTTGAAAGAAAAATAACAAGATGATTGTTATTGATGAGAGAGAAACACATGTACAGTGTTTTTATGTCCGGAGACAAGATTGAAACAAGAGAAAAACACTAAAAGAGTGTTTGGGTGTCCTAAGACAGGATCTAAACAAGAAAAATATGAAGAATGAGTAAGAACTCGTGATGAACAAAGGAAAAAAGGCGCAGAGCCTGAGAGAAAATCAGCACGGAGCTTGGTTTTTTTGCGCGGAGCAAGTTTGTAGCTTCAGGAGCTGGTTTTTAAGATGAGTGATATCTTTAAGAGATGGTTTTTGAGATGAGTGATATCTGATTTAAGCCTTGGGGTTGATCCCTTTATATAGGGGCGGCATGGGCCTTGCATTTAATGGGTCTGACTTGCTGAAGAAGGCAAATTCCTCCTCCTAGGTAGATGGCAGCTTCCAGGAAGGTGCAGTGAAGCTTCCTTCTTCTTCTGATTGCTTCCAACTACTGGGGAGAGTGTGTAAAGGATTCCAAGGCATCATTCTCTTGGTTGGGAGATGGAAATCTTCCTCCTAGATGGCTGATGGATAATCATTCCTTCTTCCTATCATACTTCAGCATGACTTCGCTGCTTCTTTTGTGCTGAATTCAACTAATTTGACTAAGTAGTGGCCTACTGACATCATGACTTGGAATTTTAACACTAAGGCCATGAAATTATCTTTACTTAGTCATATCTAGCTCTTCAAATCATGAAAATACTACTTAGTTAAGAAAATGGCTTAAACCGGGGTGAGAAAGCCACATGTCCTTAATTGAAAAGAATGTAAAACTTGCAAACGAAGTCGGAATAAACCAAAATTTCACCAGTAGGCTTAGATTATCTCCATAAGACTATGGAAAAAATTCCAAGTGAATTTGAGCTCTCCTTCATGGTGAACTTGGTTTCAGTCCCCAAAATGTCCTTAACTGAGAACCGGGCAAAGTTTTTACACCGATGTCAGAATAAGCTGAAATTTTACCAAGATGATCTACAGGGTTCAAGGATCATCATGGTATGCTCCTTGGTAGAAATCGCAACTTCTAGCCTCTTCAATTGATCAATTTTACCATTTTGTCCTTAATTGAACAGAATGCAAAGTTGTAATTTTGCCTCCCGGGGAGGGGAAAAGGGCTAGGCGATTTCTCCACTATGCTAGGTCAAATATGTTGAGGAGGTGTGAGGTTGAAAGTCTTATGCCTCTCTCACGTAGGTAGGTGTTTCTCTTGCTGACAAACTTTAGCTATTTGCCTCCTTCCTGTAGGAAGAGAAAAATAACTCTCCTCAGGGAAGAGGGTGGCCTCTCCTCTACATGAGAGACGACTTTGTGATGCGCCAAGGACTTATCATGGACTTGAAGATGACAATGGAGAGCAAGGAAAGGATGTGCATGGGTTGCAAGGAAGCATGGAGAAGCATGAAGATCAAGGAGATATCACACAACATGTTTCTAGCACCAAGGAGATGCCAAAGATGCCATTTGATCCATTGAAGATGCCATTAGGTCCAATGACAAGAGCAAGAGCCAAAAGATTCAAGGATGCCTTATTGGGCCTTGTTAGAACTCATCTTGAAGACTTGAAGGCCATCAGAGTTCATTTGAAGAGCTTTGAAAATGATTTAGGCAAGAATATATTCTCATCGATTCCAAGTTCATCACTTTGCTTGCAATCGATGGATGAATGAGCTTGAATGTGTTATTTAGGCCATTGTGGGCTTTATTTTATCTTAGATTAGCTTATTTTTAAGTTTGGATATTATTTGGGTTGGCCTTGTTTGACTAAGTCCAATCCTTGTTTAATTATGTCTTTATTTCCTTTTCCTAGTTGGGTTTGGACTAGTTTTACCCTAGGCCATATATTTGGACGAAAATTAGGTTTTATTTTTGGATATTGGTCAAACCCCTTTGCCTATATAAAGGCATCAACCCCCTCTTTTGTAATAAAGTTAAGTTTATCAATTAAAGAGAGATTCTTTTGAAAATTTAGCTTCTTTGCTCTAGTTTGAGCAAGCTTAGGGTTCTTCAATCATGTAGAGTCCTAGCAAACAATTAAGTTGTGATTGCTTGATTGTTTGTGAATCTTGTGATCTTAGGTGTTCAATTGCAGGTCAAATTGAAGGTCTAAGGCCGACGAACGAAGAAGATTGCTTAGGTGAAGATCATCAACATACACATCTAGAAGTTGAAGTTGTTCAAGTTGATTCTTGGCGGGTCACAAGGATAAATTGATACGAATCTAGTTGTATTAGATTCAAATCTAGCCTTGAATATCTATCAAAGTCGACTTGAACTTCCTCAACTTCTAGATGTGTATGTCGATGTCCTTCACAAGGTGATTCCTCTTCTTTCGTCGGCCCAAACTCTCCAATTAGACCTACAATTGTTAACTCCAGAACACAAGATTCACAAACAATCAAGTATCACAACTTAATTGTTTGCTAGGACTCTACAAGATTGAAGAACCCTAAGTTTTGCTCAAACTAGAACAAAGAAGCTAAGATAATCAATTTGGGTAAAAACCTCAATTTTATTAATCAACTCAACTTATGTTTACAAGAGGGGGTTGGTGCCTTTATATAGGCAAGAAAGGGGAGGCGGCTCTGATATAAATTCCTATGCGCTAAGGGTAAAGGAAAAAGCTAGGAAGGAGCTAGGAAGGAGCTAGGAAGGATCCTACTCCTTATTCTACTAGGAAAAGGAAAATAACAAACACAGATTGGACTTAGTCAAACAAGGCCCAACCCAATGTCATCTAAACTAAATAAATAGCTAATTAAAATAGAATAAAGCCCAAAATGGCCAAATTACAACTCTAATGACCTAATGCTCATCGATTTCAAGAAGAATGCACAACTTGGAATCGATGGGAATATTCCTTTGTTGATGATCTCCAATGGGCTTCAAATAATCTCCGATGGCTTTAAACTCTTCAAGATGAACTCTAATGAGGCCAAACAAAGCTTCCTTGAACCTTTTAGCTCTTGCCCTTGTCATTGGGCCTAATGGCATCTTCAATGGATCAAATGGCATCTTAAGCAACTCCGATGAGCTTGAAACGTCTTCCTTAGCATCTTCAAGCTTCTCCAAGCCTCCTTGCCGCATATGAACATCCTCTCCATGATCTCCATTGCGCCCTTCAAGACCATGATGAGTCCTTGGCGCATCATTAGGGTTTGCCGAATCGAAGACGATTCAAAACGTCACTAATGGGGCTCGATAGGCCAAAAATCCAAAATGATTATAGTTAGTCCATAAACAATGAAAAGAAAAGCTTAAGGGTTTGCCGAATTGAAGACGATTCAAAACGTCACTAATGGGCCTCGATAGGCCCAAAATAACAAGTGTTCCAAATGAGCTAAAAACTTCACAGTGGACTAATCTCACCAAAATGATTATAGTTAGTCCATAAACAATGGAAAGAAAAGCATTGAGGTTTGCTAAATCGAAGACGATTCAATATGTCACAAATAGGCCCCGATAGGCCTAAAATAACAAGTGTTCCAAACGAGCTAAAAACTTCACAGTGGACTAATCTCACCAAAATGATTATAGTTAGGCCATAAACACTGGAAAGAAAAGCATTGAGGTTTGCCAAATCGAAGACGATTCAAAACGGAACTAATGGGCCCCGATAGGCCCAAAATAACAAGTGTTCCAAACGAGCTAAAAACTTCACAGTGGACTAATCTCACCAAAATGATTATAGTTAGGCCATAAACACTGGAAAGAAAGGCATTGAGGTTTGCCAAATCGAAGACGATTCAAAACGGAACTAATGGGCTCCGAAAGGCTTAAAATAACAAGTGTCCCAAATGAGCTAAGAACTGCACAGTGGACTAATCTCATCAAAATGATTATAACTAGGCCATAAACAACTTAAAGAAAAACTTTGAGGTTTGCCAAATCGAAGACGATTCAAAACATCAGTAATGGGCCCCGATAGGCCCAAAATAACAAGTGTTCCAAATGAGTTAAAAACTTGACAGTGGACTAATCACACCAATATGATTATAGTTAGTCCATAAACAATGAAAAGAAAAGCATTAGGGTTTGCCGAATCGAAGACGATTCAAAACGTCACTAATGGGCCTCGATAGGCCAAATTAACAAGTGTTCCAAATGAGTTAAAACTTCACAGTGGACTAATCTCACCAAAATGATTATAGTTAGTCCATAAACAATGGAAAGAAAAGCATTGAGGTTTGCCAAATCGAAGACGATTCAATATGTCACAAATGGGCCCCGATAGGCCCAAAATAACAAGTGTTCCAAACGAGCTAAAAACTTCACAGTGTACTAATCTCACCAAAATGATTATAGTTAGGCCATAAACACTGGAAAGAAAGGCATTGAGGTTTGCCAAATCGAAGACGATTCAAAACGGAACTAATGGGCCCCGATAGGCCCAAAATAACAAGTGTTCCAAATGAGCTAAAAACTTCACAGTAGACTAGTCTCACTAAAATGATTATAGTTAGGCCATAAACAATGGAATGAAAAGCTTTGAGGTTTGCCAAATCGAAGACGATTCAAAACGGAACTAATGGGCCCCGATAGGCCCAAAATAACAAGTGTTCCGAATGAGCTAAAAACTTCACAGTGGACTAATCTCACCAAAATGATTATAGTTTGGCCATAAACAATGGAAAGAAAAGAATTGAGGTTTGCCAAATCGAAGATGATTCAAAACGGAACTAATGGGCCCCGATAGGCCCAAAATAGCAAGCGTTCCAAATGAGCTAAAAAGTTCACAGTGGACTAATGTCACCGAAATGATTATAGTTAGGCCATAAACAATGGAAAGAAAAGCATTGAGGTTTGCCAAATCGAAGACGATTCAAAACGGAACTAATGGGCCCCGATAGGCCCAAAATAACAAGTGCTCCAAATGAGCTAAAAAGTTCACAGTGGACTAATCTCACCAAAATGATTATAGTTTGGCCATAAACAATGGAAAGAAAAGCATTGAGGTCTGCCAAATCGAAGACGATTCACCAAAATGATTATAGTTAGGCCATAAAGAATGGAAAGAAAAGCATTGAGGTTTGCCAAATC
>AWUE01024455.1:0-13570 GCA_001974825.2 Corchorus olitorius
AAGAGGGAAGACGTCCTGAAGATCCCTCTTCCTTTCTCCCAGCCATTGGAAGCAATCAGAAGAAAAAGGAAGCTTCACTGCACCTTCCTAGAAGTTGTCATCTCCTAAGGAGGTGGAATTCGCCTACTTCAGCAAGTCGAGCCCATTAAATGCAAGGCCCATGCCGCCCCCTATATAAAGGGGTCACTCTAGAGCTTCAAAAAGATATCACTTATCTCAAAAACCAACTCATGCAGCTACAAACTTGTTCCGCGCAAAAAACCAAGCTCCATGCTTATTTTCTTTCAAAAGCTACGCGCTTTTTCTCTTGTTCATCACGAGTTCTTACTCGTTCTTCAATATTTTCTTGTTTAGATCTTGTCTCCGGACACCCAAACACACTTTTAGTGTTATTTCCTTGTTTCAATCCTGTCCCCGGACATAAAAACACAGTACACGTGTTTCTCTCTCAACAATAACAATCTGTTGTTATTTTTTCTTTCAAATTCAATAGAGGAGATCTTGCAAACGATGATTCAGGAAGACATGTTTTTGTGGATCCAATGATTTAAATGCTCCGGTGTGACTTTGATCTAGTCCCCACAAATCGCTCTGATCTTTTAATCTGCTGCTCCGCGCACCAGATCCAGTTTTAACAACCTCTTTGTCAATTTCACCAAATTGACTGGCACGCCCCTATGATGTCATAAAGTTTTTAACGCGAAAACTCCCCAAGAGATTTTTGGCCCAACATCTCTTTTTGGCACGCCCGGTGGGACACAACAACATTTGTCTTCCCTCTCTGGCGGCCTCAAGTCTCTTTTCTCCTCTCTCAAGTCGGTGATCCCCGACCCCTCTCCTCTCAACCTCTCAACAAGGTGTCTGCCTCACTCAAGGTCCACACCAACATACTCCCCTCGACGCCGTGGAGCAGGATAAGACAATCAATCTCTCTTCCTTCAACGCTTCTAGGGTTTGCTTTCTTTACTTTTTCTTTTCTTTTTATTTACTTTTCTAGTTTTACTAGTGGCAAACATGCCGCTAAAGGTTGATGAAGTCATGGCATGCAAACCAAAAGCAAACCCGTAACTGATCCTGTACTACTACCTTTGGACCCTGATTCAAAGGTCCTACTGCAATATCTCACAGACGCCATGAATGAAATATCTTTGGCTCATGAACAGAGAATGCAGCAGCTTATGGGATCAATGGATCGGATGAATAAATCTCATGACCAACTTAAGGAGGCTAACGACTCTCTTAAGGAGCAGATGATGCAAGATCGAGAAAACATCATGGCTCAGATTGGTCTAGTTAAAGATAGACTCGGGGGGCAGATCCAACAAGTAGCTCAAGAACAAAGGCATGTTAATCTCCCTGCACTTCTTCCTCCACCTATGGCGCCAATTAACAATAATGGTGCCAATCAAGTGAGAGTTGCACCCCAAGTTGACGTTGCTGGTAATAACAACTTACCACCTCCTAGAGATGGAGCAGTAAGAGGTGAGAATGAAGCTGAACTCATTCCGGGACATCAAGAGGCTGCAGACAACGTCCCTGACAATGTTGGAGAGGAGGTCAACAATGTTGGACCTCGAGTTGTGGCCTATGTGCTACCTCACGTCAGGAATGCAATGGTAATGGTGCAAGGAATGGCCATCAACGCCATCCTGCTCCACGCCATCCACCTCAAGTCGTTGACATACAAGGTCTAGTCAATCAGAACCACATCAGGGAGATGATTGAAGACATGATTGGCCCAGCTTACAAAAGAGTTGGAAGGCCATCATTCCAAAAGCCTTATCCTGAGGAATATGATAGACTCTATCCTCTCCCTCAAGGATACAAAGTCTCTGACTTCACAAGCTTCTCTGGAACTTCAAGTGAACAGACTACTCTAGAGCACAGTGCTCGTTTTACTGTGCAATATGGAGAAGCTAACTCTGGTTACCACAAACTCCGTTTGTTTCCTAACTCTGTCACAAAAGCGGTTTTCACGTGGTATATCAACTTACCACCCAACTCATTAAGAACCTGGGAAGATATGGAGAGATTGTTCCATACACAGTTCTATAGAACTGAACCAGAGGTTTCCATGGCTGACTTGTCACGCCTCTACCAGAAGAAAGGTGAATCAGCTGAAGATTACTTAGCTCGTTTCAAGAAGCTAAGGAACAGGTGCCGCACACCTCTCCATGAGATAGAATTTGTGCGCCTAGCTCAAAATGGACTTGACATAGAACTTCGAAAGAAGTTCGAAGGAGTTGACTTCAGAGATTTCTTCGAGATGTCAACCATGGTGACAAGATATGAGATTCTCCTACGAGAGGACAATGAACGAAGAAGTTCATTTTATGGTACTTATTATCAGGAGCCAAACTTTGAACTTGGAATTGCTGAAGTCAAAGCAAATCAACCCATTGAGTGTCCATGTCTGATAAAGGCAGGAGTGGGACACCCTCAAACACAAGAGAGGTTTGCTGCTATGTACCAGAGGCAAGCAGAGAAGAAACCTTATGATGGAAGCAAGACTTATTCATTTGACACCTCAAAAACGAATGAAATCTTTGACTTTCTACACAAGTCTGGCATGATCAAGCTTCCTCCTAGACATGTTCTTCCTTCACCTGAGGACATCAAAGGGAGAGAGTACTGCAAGTACAATGATTCCTGAAGGTATCCAACCAACAACTGTACTGTATTTAAGAATATAGTACAAGAAAAGATAGAAAGGGGAATCCTGAAGTTCCCTGAAGCACCCAAGAAGGACATGGGAGTTGACAAGAATCCTTTCCCAGCACCTATACACATGGCCACATTCAACTTTCCAAAGGATGGACAATTGGTTAGTAAGGAAGCTGAGAAGGATGAAACAACACCAAAGAGGGCGACTTTGGCTACAAGGGCTTCCTTGTCAGCCAACCCTCAACATGAAGGTAAGTTTCATCACCACTCTGCTAAGATCAAGAAGTTGGTTGATAAAACTAAGTCTAAGACTCTGAGTCTTCATTCAGATCAGCCTTGGTATCCAAACACGACCGCTGTGAGACTTAAAACACCAAGAAGGAGGTTGGAACTTTTCTCATCTGAAGATGAAGAAGAACCTGTAAAGCATCCTGATACTTCTTCAAAGAAAAAAGTTCAAAGGAAGTTGGAATTTTCATCAAAAACTCCACTCCAAAAGGAGGAGAAAAGCAAAACAAAGTATGTTCCTAACTTGGGGGGCAAACCAGAAGCTTCTCTCCCTCCTTACAAGCAGAGCAAAAGGGAATTTGGAAGAATCATCATCAAGGATGGCGCCACATTCCTTTCATCTCAACACACATACTTCTCACAAGGTGCAGAAATCTTCCAAGACGGAGCATGAACAACAACCACAAGTCGAGATTCATTCTAAGTCCTACTCGAAGAGGACCAAGCATGAAATTAGACCATGGTTAGATCATAAGAAGAAGGAGTATCACCATGCAGCTGTGAAGAAAGAGATGAAGTTGCGAAGTGACCATGCGCAACCAAGAATGGTTAAACCACCATCCAATACCCAGAAGGGTGTGTGGCGAAGAGTTCAACATCCCAAGTATCCTGTTCAAAGAAACAGAAAAACTTGGAGGAGACGTGAACTTCGAAAAAGAGCAAAGGCTCGGAAGGAAGAAGAACTTGACGCCATGCAAATTGATGAGAGTGGATGTGAGAAGTCACCACCCATCAACAAAGCTGATACATCCCTCATGGATCTAGCAGACATGGGAGTGAAGCTATGCAAGAAGAAAATCATCTCTGAAGAAGCAAAGCTCAAAGAGAGAGCACTCGAGCTGAATAAAAAAGAAGTTGAACTCCAAGATCGAAGACAAGCTCTGATTGACATAGTCTATGGCAATGAAGATTATTCTTGCCAAGAACTAGCTGAGAAGGGCTTTATCAACGATGAGGCAGTTCTTGCTTACAGAAGACTAGCTATGAGAGCACTCGCCATAGGAGATGAAGATGAAAATGACTTCGAAGTCTGTAGTATCGATAATGACTCATACTACAGTAAGTTTCCTTATGAAGCTCTATAAAAAAGACTTGAAAATTGGCCACTGCATGAGGCCACTCAAGATTTACTTCACATTAAAGAAGGCATGTCACCATGGCAAATATCAATTTTGCTTGAAAAAACGAAGTTGGATAAGGAGAGAAAAGAGTTTGAAGCTAAGAGGATCGAACATATCAAGGCTGAAAACATTCTCTTCGAAAGACAAGAGGCAATAGATGATGTTGTACGACAACTCCTCCAAAGGGTCATCATTGAAGAGTGTTAGGGGCCAAAACCGGGAAGGTTCAAGTCCACCAAATCCTCTCCAAACACACTCAAAGGTTGGGCCAATCTATCTCTTATCCATTTCTATTTTCCTTTTGACCCAACAAAACACATACACAAATATTGGGTAAATGGGCCCACAAGTACCTCACAAAAGCCCACCTCTCTTACCCAATAACCAAAAGTCCCCAAACACATATATAACACAGGGGCATCTCTATATCAAAGTCCCCAAACACATATATAACACAGAGGCATCTATATTCAAAGTCCCCAAACACATATATAACACAGGGGCATCTCTATTCCAAAAGTCCTCAAACACATATATAACACAGAGGCACCTATATCAAAGTCCCCAAACACATATATAACACAGGGGCACCTCTATTACAAAGTCCTCAAACACATATATGACACAGAGGCATCTATATCAAAGTCCCCAAACACATATATAACACAGGGGCATCTCTATTACAAAGTCCTCAAACACATATATAACACAGAGGCATTTCTCCTTATGGCAAAGGCTCATAATATACATGGGCCTTGCTATCAAGGCATTTCTTTTTGTGGCAAAGGCTCAACATATATACACATGGGCCTTGCCACCAAATTCCTATCTTATATATATATATATATATATATATATGTAACAAGGGCCCAAGTCATGTGCACTACGTTCGGCCTTGTTACTTTTAAAGCTTTCTTTCAAGCCCAAAAGGGCCCAAAACGATGGAGGCCTTGCCACTTCATCACCAAGCCAAGAGCGTGAAGACAAAGGGCACAAAACCCTATCCCTTGCTGCAGCATGTCAGACTTTCCTGCAGAGGAAAGCATCTAAGGGAAGAGTCCTAGTTAACTCAAACTTCTTCATATTTACCTATTTATAGCAAAGGATTATCGCTAACTAATCCTCTTTGCAGGAGCTAACTGTGGTCCAAGCCCACAGGCGGGAAAACAAATTGGGGGGAGTGGAATGGAAGGTAAAAGCAGAAAGAATCTCCCTTGATTAGCTTCTTTGGAGAGGGAAACTATGCTTGGGAGTTGTTCCTTAACACCAAAGGGGAAATCAACGGGTTGCAGAGGATGGAATCAAGAGCCAAGTTAATTTGACTTTGAGAGGAGCCAGCTAGCTTGCTGAAAAAAGCAAATCGGCGATGGCGACATGCGCCCGATGAAACATGGAACCTATTTCAATGCAAGAAGGTGCCCATTGTTGTCTTCCTCAAATCGGAAGATTCCTAGTCTTGAACCCATAGGCTACTCACTGAATTAATCAAAAAGCAAGAGCCAAATAGGGTAGCCGGACAAAGCTTCCGATCGGACAAGAGGCGCACTATAAAAGGGGCTCACCACCGTCGAAAATGGGACAACTCTAAGAGCAATCCTAAGAACAATTTTCACAACAACTCTTAGAACAAAGGAGAGGATTCAGAGAGGATTTTTCTACAACAATTTTCCAGCCACCCACCTCTTGGCTACTCTCAAGAATCACTCCACAACCACACTTCCAAAGATCCTTCAAGGACTACCAGCAAAAAGGCAACAAATCAGTCTCATCCATTCCAAATCAGTGTTTTCCTCTACTGTCAATGGCTTGTGTTTTGATTCCATTGCTCTCATTGTATTCTTCCTCCTTTTCCCCCAAATCCCACTTCCAATTTGTTTCTCATATATTCGGAAATCAATAAAGAGCTGTGATTCATTCCATTTCAAAGAAAATCTGGGTTTCTGCTATTTTGTTCATCTTTTTCATCTTCTTCAGTTCTGCGATATTTGCAAACTGAGTTTTGCCCTTTTCCTGCCGCGTCAATTGCTCCCATCCTGCGAAGGCTGAGTTTCCCTGGTTCTTCCTACCGCGCCACTGTTTGTTTGGGCCTCAGCATCTTGGGCCTCATCTTGCGCAAACCCAGCTCCTCTTCTGGGGAGATTTGGGCTAGGCTTGAGCCCATAGTGAGCCAAACCAGGCCTTTCTCACATTCCCACAAAAAGACTCCTACAAAGAGCTTAAAATAAAGCAGATAAGACCTCAGGAAGTCCAAATAACGAGCAATGGACTCCCCATTGGGAAGATAATGGCGCCACCAACATTGAGAATGCCATACCAACTCCATTTGATCAAAACTTGATCTGTGATGAGAGTTTGGGAGAAATGCCTGACGCCATGAAGACTTTGGCAACAAATCTGTTGATTCAATGGCCTTTGGACAGTTCATGGTTAATCTCAACCATACTACCATCACTCTTCCATGCACATTTGTTGCTAGATTGAAAGAGCGAGTGGAACCATTTGAGCCACCCTCTTATCAAGAGATTGAAGATGTCATTGAGATTCCTTCAGAAAAAGAAGAAGACTCGGAGGGCAACAACTCAAATGATGCTAAAGCCATAGTCTTCATCAAGCCTGATGAGACTGCTACTTGCCACATCAAGCCTTTGTATATCAAAGCTCATGTTGATGGCATCCCCATAAACATGGTACTTGTTGATAATGGTGCAACGGTGAATCTCATTCCCTATTCATCATTGAAAAAGCTTGGCAAGTGCACCGATGACTTGATCAAGTCAGAAGTCACTATGAGTGATTTCTCTAAAACCATCAAGAAGACAAGAGGCATACTGCCTGCTCAGCTGACCATTGGGTCGAAAACATCCCTCCCCGCCTTCTTCGTAGTTGATTCTTCATCAACTCAGAACATGCTTCTTGGTAGAGATTGGATTCACTCCAATTGGTGTGTCCCATCATCTTTGCACCAACTGTTGATGTTTTGGAATGGTATTGAAGTTGAAGTGGTCAAAGCTGACAACAGACCATTCAAAGTTAAATCAAATGTAGTGGACGTGAGATTTTATGGTGGAACTACTGGACCAATTAGGTTCATGGGCCAAGACAAGTATGGCCAGCCATACCCCATCATCTCCACTGGATAAATCAAACAAGAAGCCTTGAAAGAGGTAATGGAAAATCTTGCGTGACCTGATGTTTTGATTCCTTTCAAGCCGCTTCCATGTGCTCCTATCATAGAGGAGATCCCGTGAGTACACAGCCTAAAGAGGTTGTGTTGGCCAACGACATCTTGAAAAAGTTGTCGACTTTGGCCTTAGATATGAAGCTCCAAAGCTTAGAGGACTCAGCCGCCCCATCAGCTGATGCGGCTTATCAAAATGTGGAAAACATACAAGATGAGATCACCATGGAAGAACTTGATCATGTTCCCATGAAACTTGATGATCTCAAGGCTGAAGTACAAGATCCTTTACTCAAAGTAGATCTTGGTACAGAAGACAAGCCTAGGCCGACCTACATAAGTCAATTATTGGCCGAAGAAGACAAGCCACGCTTTGTAGCCTTGTTAAAGGAATACAAAGATTGTTTCGCATGAGACTATGACGAGATGCCTGGCTTAAGTCGTGACTTGGTGGAGCATCGCCTCCCAATCATTGAAGGATACCATCCCTATCAACAACTTCCTAGAAGAATTGCTAATGATGTCATTCTTAATGTTAAAGAGGAAGTTGAAAGGCTTCTTAAAGCAGGATTCATCCGTACCGCAAGGTATGTTGAATGGATTTCAAACATAGTTCCTGTGGTTAAAAAGAACGGTAAAATCAGGGTGTGTGTTGACTTTCGTAACTTGAATTCAGCCACCCCTAAAGATGAATATCCCACGACTGTTGCAGATTTATTGGTAGATGGAGCCGTCCAACATCGAGTGTTGTCCTTCATGGATGGACACAGTAGCTACAACCAGATCTACATAGCAGAGGAGGATGTTCCAAAGACAGCTTTTCGCTGTCCAGGCGTAATCGGCACTTTCGAATGGGTAGTCATGCCCTTTGGACTTAAAAATGCCGGTGCAACCTATCAAAGAGCAATGAATGCCATCTTCCATGACATGATCGGAAAATTCATGGAGGTATACATTGATGATGTTGTGGTTAAGTCACATAATCACCTTGACCACATTGATCATCTAAGGCGCTCATTCGAAAGAATGAGACAACATGGCTTGAAAATGAATCCATTGAAATGTGTTTTTGGTGTTGGTGCAGGTAACTTCCTTGGATTTTTGGTTCATCAACGAGGCATTGAGATAGACCAAAACAAGACAAGAGCCATCATACAAGCAAAGCCACCCACCTCCAAGAAAGAGCTTCAACGTTTCCTTGGACAAGTCAACTTCTTACGAAGATTTATCTCCAACACTGCTGGTAAAACCAAGGTTTTTTCACCACTGTTCAAGTTGAAGGACAAGGAAGAATTCTAATGGAATGACGAACACCAAGAAGCTTTTGAGGCAATCAAGAAGTACTTAGCTTCGCCTCTTGTCTTAGTTCCTTCTAAGAAGGATAAAACCTTGTACTTGTATGTCTCAGCCACTGCATCTTCTATTGGATGTTTGTTGGCTTTAGGACTAGGAAAAGGAAAGGAACAAGCAGTGTACTATTTAAGTAGGACTCTTACTGATGTGGAAACCAGATATAGTCCTATTGAAAAGCTTTGTTTGTCACTTTACTTTGCAGCAATAAAACTTCGACATTACATGCTATACTTTAATGTCTGTGTTATTGCCAATACCGACATAATGAAATACATGCTAATTCGGCCTCTCCTTAAAGGCCGATTAGGCAAATGGTGCTTAGCACTTTCTGAGTTCAGCTTCAAGTATATACCTCAGAAGGCAGTAAAAGGGCAAGCTATTGCTGACTTTCTGGTCGACCACCCATGCTTGGACTTGGGTGAGGAATTTGAAGATTTGAACTTAGTCATGGAAGTGTCTTTGATACCATGGGTACTTGAATTTGATGGATCCAGCACTACTAACTCAGCAGATGCAGGAATTGTAATCACTTTTTCTGATGATGAATACACCATGATGTCATTCCACTTAGACTTTGATTGTACTAATAATCAAGCTGAGTATGAAGCACTCATCATTGGTTTAGAGTTACTCAGGGAGATGCAAGTATCCATAGTACACATCAAAGGTGATTCTCTGTTAGTAATCAACCAACTTACTAGAGAGTTTGATTGCACAAGTCCATCCTTGTTACCCTATTATGCAGTGGCAGTGCAATTGTTGGAAAAATTTGATGATGTACGAATAGAACACGTCCCCAGACATCGGAATGAAGCTGCAAACGTTGTTGCACAGCTTGCATCTAGTCTTACATTCCAAGATGATATTTGGAAGAAGGTAGTTGATCAGACCAAAATCATACACCTTTTTATTAGCTTTTTCATATGCTTTTTGAGTGTTTTATGCTTGATTATGCCTTATATTGGTTATAATTGTGTTCATAGGTGTTGACAAGAAGAAAAGTGCAAAATCATCAATTTTGTACCTTTGTAGAGCCTTTTTGGATGATTTATGACACAAATATTTTCCAAGGAAGTTTTGGATGAAGAATGAAGCCATTATGTTCGTGATTGAAGTGCTTGAAGAGTCAATTTTATGCTTATCAAAGTAATAAAGTTGATTGCTTGGTGTTTTCAAGGCAAAGGAGCAAAGACAAGTTCAAGGCAAGAAGACATGTTAAGGTGATGAGCTAAGACACAGCCCATCTGGGTGATCAGGCGAAACACATGGGTCTTCAGACAAACCATGTGGGCACCCAGCTGGAGTCGTGACACTGCCCACCTGGGTTCTCAAGCAAACCACATGGGTGCTCAAGGCAACCATGTGGGCGCCTAGGTGGAGTCGGGGTCCTTGTCCCGCGCGCGCCCAGCAGCCAACGTCGACACTTCCATGTCACTTCCTCTTGAAGCTACTTCAATACTTTCCAGATTTGGCGACAGTTCGGTAAAACAACCATAACTTTTGATCCAGAGCTCCAAATGAGGCGTATGAAGATGCGTTGGAAAGCTAACTCCAAGAGCTAAAACTTTCATGTTTTGGTTGAAGCCCATATTTGACGTTTTCATGGACGAAAATGCCCCTAAAGTCTGCGGACAGAATCTGTTTTGGGCTTGACTTGCGTTTTTGATCAATTGAGCCCATATAATCTATTTGGGTCAGCTTGAAGATATGATGAACAGCCCAGAACGTCCCTAGGGTTAGTTTAAGTCAGCTATAACTCTAAATTAAACCTTAGGCAGCCCCCTATATATACCCTTTTATCCTAGAAACCCTAGAGATAGAATAGATTTTCTCTCAACTTGATTGAGCCAAAAACAACCCTATTTTTATGCCTATTTTACTATGTTTTTAGACCCATTTATGCTTAATTATATGCTATTTTATTAATATTTGTGTTTTTAGTCTTTAAGTGATGTGAAAATGAGAAATTGTTATTTTTCACTATTTTTGGAGCTATTTTGATGACTTTTTACACAGATTTGAGCAAAGCAATTTTGAGCATAGATTTGGAGATGCGAAGTTCGTGTTTGAAGACCATTTGAAGATAAATTGGAGACTTGAAGACCATTGAAGATTGTTGATGCCGTTTTCAAGAGGAAGAATTGAAGAATTGGAGTTTTAATTGAAGACAAGTCATGAAGAAGCCCTCAAGCTTTGGTATTTATGGATAATTTATATGGGAATATACTCAACCCATATAAAATATTAATTGGAATTAAAATCCCAATTAATGACTCCTAAATCCAAGGAAACACCAAAATCCCGTAGATTCCCGATTCTAGTCCTAACAGGATTAGGATTCAGGAGCAGTTTTGGTAGAAAATTCATAACTTTCTGCTCAGACCTCCGTTTGAAGCCCATGAGTACTCGTTGGAAAGCTAACTCCGAGATCTACAACTTTCCTTTGAAGTCCAAGACCCAGTTCTGCTGTTTTCAAGTCCAAAAATGCCGTTGAAGTTTCTGCACGAATTCAGCAAAATTTCAGGATCCTATTTTAACTTGGATTCTACTCTAGGATGACTTTTAACCCAACTTGGACTCCAAGTTAGACCCTAAAACCGGCCTAGACTCCTTTCCAAGTTAGGATTGGAATTCTTAGGGTTATTTCCACTATAAATAGGCACTTCCTGTATCACAAATCACACACCTATTCACATAATTCTCTTTAGATTTATTTTCTAGTTTTTCTTCTAGTTTTTAGGCAAAGGGTGCCGCCACCCCCTATAGCCATAGGGAGGTGCGGCATACCTAGGATATTCAAGAGGAGATTTCGCCCCTTCTAGTTCTGTAAGTTATACCGCTCATGGATTTTCCCGAATCCATGGGTAGCTAAATTCTTAATACTTCTGATCCTTTGGTGAATTCAATTAATTAAATATGGTGAGATTTCTGTTCTTATAATTTGGTATTTTATTCTTGATAGTTAGCATGTTAAACTCTGTTATAATTCTACAATCTTGATCTTTATTGATTTATGTGGCTAGTAAAGATGTAATTTGAGAGATTGTTGGCTAGATCAAATAGCGGATTGACGTTCATGTTTGATCGTATGTAGCAAATTAGCTGCGCTTGACGGCGGGTTAATTGGGTTTGCATGCCAGTGATCAGATTTATCTGGTTGTTGTATGGTTTTATTTATTAAGCATGTGTGATAGAATTAATAAAACTTAATGCTTTGAATCCTAGCAAATCTTTAAGGCTTTGCGGCTAATTGATGAGTTAGGAGGAAAAAGGGGTAATTTAAGCTCTTGCGAGAAATCTTACCTAAATAGCATGTTAGGGTTTTCCCTAGGTCATTTATCATCTTGAATTTAATATTGAATTTATCTTTTAAATCAAGGACCCATAATTAATTTGATTGTTTTCTACCATTGGTGAAGAAGTATATCCTTAATTATTGTTTTCTTTCTTATCTGCTAAAGACTTAGATTTAATTTACTTTGTTTTGTTTTCTAGTTTAATTGTTTTTCTGTTTAATTGTTTTCTGTCAACCTCTGTTTTCTGTGTTCTGTTTTGAGAGATTTTAAGGACTAAATTTTCGGATAAAATCTATCACCCTTCTCTGTGGGATCGACCCCTACTTACCCTATCTACTTAGTTAGGAGTTTGTTGGGAATTTTATTTTTATGATTTGTTGACGACCGATCACAACTTTTATACTTAGGATTTGCGGTTTGGAAGAGGAGGCCACCGCCTCCCTCTTTTCCACCTATTTTCTTTGTAAGTTTTCCAGCCTCTCATGGATTGGAAACAATCCATGAGTAGGTAAACTCTTATACTTCTTTTCCTTAGGTATTTTTGATCAATGAATCTATGGTGAGACTTTTGTTCTTAATAATTTGGTTTTTCTGTTTGAATATGTTTCTTATCCCTATGCTTCATCTTATGTGTTCATATTTTGATTGATTTGGTGCGCAACTTATCTTGAGATTTATGAATGCTATAGTTAGATTCAAGTTGTCTCGAATTGAGTCAATATTGGTCCAAGTGACAGTTGTAATTCTAGGAATTCTAGGTTCAATGGGATTATCAAACCTTGTTGAAATCTATAGGCCGAATTGGGAATAGATGTAGATGAGTTTGGTATTGATTTATCATGCATGCGGAAAAATAGATCTTAATGCTTGCTCTATGATTCTTCCCAGGGGGATGCTTGATTAGAAACAATAGAAATTAGTTTTGGCAATGGTGCGGACGAAGTTTTATTAGCATGTTGGAGGGTTGAGTATTCCTCTCCTATACCAGTTATTCAAGTGGAGTTGTTTAAGATGTTAAGAGGATTACTTTATTCCAATGAAAATCGATGTCTACGTCTTAGACTATATATCGATTTGGGATAATTTATGATTCTTAATTGATTGCAATTTAAGTCAAATTCATGTCATTGTGTCCATGATCCATGATTTATTAGATCAAAATAACTACCTAAAGGAGAAGAAGTATGTTTTTAATCCATTGTTTTTCTCAAACTATTTTCTTAATCTCTAGTTTTATTCTATTTTATTGCTTTTCTAGTTTAATTTGCCTATTTTGAAAAACCCATAAAATCCCCTTTGGTAAGACTTTCTTTAGTGTGATTTGGATTTAATTAGTTTCCACCTTCTCTGTGGGATTCGACCCCTACTTGCCCTAGCTATTAGTTATTGGTTTGTGGGGATTTATCTTGTGATTTGATCAACGACCGATAGAGCTGGCAAAAGCTGACCCGACTGTGGGTATCCAACCCGACCGCCCGAAACCAAATCCAACCCAACCCGATTTGACTAAAAAAGTCAACCAACCCAATCCGCCCAACCCGAAACCGAAACTGACCCAACCCAGAAATGACCCGAAATTTTGGGTACCCGAACCCGAAATTACCCGAATCCAAACGACCCGAACCCGATCAACCCGACAGATTAACCCGAAATGACCCGAATTAGAATTA
>AWUE01024457.1:0-27279 GCA_001974825.2 Corchorus olitorius
GTTAGTAACCTTGCTTTCTTAAAATGTAGTCACCCTTTTTAAACCCATTCTAATTTTTGATGAATATCCATGATATTACTTTTCTTTGGAAATAGATGTAAATACAAGCTTATGGTAAGTTTTCCTTGTCAAAATCATCAAAGGTATGTTGATCTTAGAACTTACATTATTGATTGGAGTGATTTTGTGCATAGTTGATTTGAATCTTATGGTCTTTGTATTTTACTAACTTATATTGCATTTGATTAGAAAATGTAGATTAAATTCTTAATTTGTTAGAAGTACTCTGTTTTCTAAAGTTTGATGTTTCTAGTCAATGTTTTCATAATGTTTGTGGGTGTCGTTCTAGTTAAGAAAACCCTCAGGTGACATCACACCTCCTAAGTACGTCTATCAGTCTTAGGTTGAAATGGCTTGCGTCACGAGCTAAGTGCCGCCGTACACCTACGAAAGTGGAATCAATACATTGCTTAGTTTAAGACTAACTTTTGTTTTCTTAGGATTTTTAGCACTAGTTTGCTAGGGACTAGCAAAACTTAAGTGTGGGGGAAATATGATCAGACCAAAATCATACACCTTTTTATTAGCTTTTTCATATGCTTTTTGTAGTGTTTTATGCTTGATTATCCCTTATATTGGTTATAATTGTGTTCATAGGTGTTGACAAGAAGAAAAGTGCAAAATCATCAATTTTGTACCTTTGTAGAGCCTTTTTGGATGATTTATGACACAAATATTTTCCAAGGAAGTTTTGGATGAAGAATGAAGCCATTATGTTCGTGATTGAAGAGCTTGAAGAGTCAATTTTATGCTTATCAAAGTCATAAAGTTGATTGCTTGGTGTTTTCAAGGCAAAGGAGTAAAGACAAGTTCAAGGCAAGAAGACATGTTAAGGTGATGAGCTAAGACACAGCCCATCTGGGTGATCAGGCGAAACACATGGGTCTTCAGACAAACCATGTGGACACCCAGCTGGAGTCGTGACACTGCCCACCTGGGTTCTCAAGCAAACCACATGGGTGCTCAAGGCAACCATGTGGGCGCCCAGGTGGAGTCGGGGTCCTTGTCTCGCGCGCGCCTAGCAGCCAACGTCGACACTTCCATGTCACTTCCTCTTGAAGCTACTTCAATACTTTCCAGATTTGGCGACAGTTCGGGAAAACAGCCATAACTTTTGATCCAAAGCTCCAAATGAGGCGTATGAAGATGCGTTGGAAAGCTAACTCCAAGAGCTAAAACTTTCATGTTTTGGTCGAAGCCCAGATTTGACGTTTTCATGGACGAAAATGCCCTTGAAGTCTGCAGACAGAATCTGTTTTGGGCCTGACTTGCGTTATTGATCAATTGAGCCCATATAATCTATTTGGGTCAGCTTGAAGATATGAAGAACAGCCCAGAACGTCCCTAGGGTTAGTTTAAGTCAGCTATAACTCTAAATTAAACCCTAGGCAGCCCCCTATATATACCCTTTTATCCTAGAAACCCTAGAGATAGAATATATTTTCTCTCAACTTTTATACTTAGGATTTGCGGTTTGGAAGAGGAGGCCGCCGCCTCCCTCTTTTCCACCTATTTTCTTTGTAAGTTTTCCAGCCTCTCATCCAATCCATGAGTAGGTAAACTCTTATACTTCTTTTCCTTAGGTATTTTTGATCAATGAATCTATGGTGAGACTTTTGTTCTTAATAATTTAGTTTTTTTTGTTTGAATATGTTTCTTATCCCTATGTTTCATCTTATGTGTTCATATTTTGATTGATTTGGTGCGCAACTTATCTTGAGATTTATGAATGCTATAGTTAGATTCAAGTTGTCTCGAATTGAGTCAATATTGGTCCAAGTGACAGTTGTAATTCTAGGAATTCTAGGTTCAATGGGATTATCAAACCTTGTTGAAATCTATAGGCCGAATTGGGAATAGATGTAGATGAGTTTGGTATTGATTTATCATGCATGCGGAAAAATGATCTTAATGCTTGCTCTATGATTCTTCCCAGGGGGATGCTTGATTAGAAACAATAGAAATTAGTTTTGGCAATGGTGCGGACGAAGTTTTATTAGCATGTTGGAGGGTTGAGTATTCCTCTCCTATACCAATTATTCAAGTGGAGTTGTTTAAGATGTTAAGAGGATTACTTTATTCCAATGAAAATTGATGTCTACGTCTTAGACTATATATCGATTTGGGGTAATTTATGATTCTTAATTGATTGCAATTCAAGTCAAATTCATGTCTTGTGTCCATGATCCATGATTTATTAGATCAAAATAACTACCTAAAGGAGAAGAAGCATGTTTTTAATCCATTGTTTTTCTCAAACTATTTTCTTAATCTCTAGTTTTATTCTATTTTATTGTTTTCTAGTTTAATTTGCCTATTTTGAAAAACCTATAAAATCCCCTTTGGTAAGGCTTTCTTTAGTGTGATTTGGATTTAATTAGTTTCCACCTTCTCTGTGGGATTCGACCCCTACTTGCCCTAGCTATTAGTTATTGGTTTGTGGGGATTTATCTTGTTATTTGATCAACGACCGATCAGTAGTGATTGTTGAAAGGAGGAGCATGCCTTCAACATTTACTAGGGACAATGTGTTTGAAGTATACAACATAGTTCACAGACTTGATGATCGGCGCCAGCCATTCCTTGATTATCTTCAAAACCCATCAATAAGGGTTAGTAGAAGGATAAGAACTTTGGTTGTACACTATATTGTCTTAGCCGATGAGTTGTATCGAAAAGAGTTAGACGGATCTTTGATGAGATGTCTAGATAATGAAGAAGCTAAGAAAGTCATCAAGGATGTACATGAAGGCTTATGTGGTGCACATCAAGCTGGAAGAAAAATGAGATGGTCAATACGCCGTCATGGCTTTTACTGGCCAACCATCATGAAAGACTGCATGGAATTTGCCAAAGGTTTCCAAGCCTGTCAGAAGTATGGTCCTATTTGGAGACTTCCATCAGAAGAGCTACACTCTATAATAAAGGCTTGGCTGTTCAGGGGATTGGCAATTGACCTCATTGGAAAGATTTACCCACCAGCCAAGGGAGGTATCTGCTTTATTATAGTTGCCACAGACTACTTCACCAATTGGGTGGAGGCAAAAGCTCTGAATGGCATAGCTCATAATGACATCAAGAAATTCATCAAGGAACACATCATCTTATCGCTTTGGGATTCCAGAAACTTTCACTACTGATCAAGGCACCAACTTTGATGGTGAGATTACAATGAGTCTGGAAAGAATTTTGGTCTAAAATTCACTAAGTCCGCGCCATACTATGCACAGGCTAATGGACAGGACGAGGCTTCTAACAAAGTAATGATAGGCATCATAGAAAATATGATAAAAGACAAACCTGGAAAATGTGACAATGTCTTGCGTAAGGCTCTGTGGGCATACCGTATGTCACAATGCTCGAGCACTGGTGTATGTCCATTTAGCCTAACACATGGCCATGATGTGATGGTTCCTATGGAACTTTTGGCTAAGTCAGCCAGAGTTGCATTTCAAAATAACTTGCAGTGGTATGACTACAATGATGCCATGATGATCGAGCTTGAAGACCTTGACTCTGAAAGGTTGGATGCCTTGAATCACCTGCAAGCACAGAAGAAGAAGGCAGAAAGAAGTTATAACAAGAAAGTTCGTCGACAAAGTTTCATCGAAGGCGAATTAGTATGGAAAGCTTTCTTGCCCATCGGCTCTAAGAAACGTGGAAAGTGGTTCCCTAAGTGGGAAGGACCATTCCGTATCAAGAAAGTACTTAAGAATGGTGCTTACTAGCTAGAAACTGAAGATGGTGAATCCCATAGAAAGTTTATCAATGGGCACTATTTAAAGAAGTACTATCCAATTGCATGGGAAGCAAAGTCTGATCCAAATCCTGAGTTTGACATGGAGGAGGAGTTAGATGATGTGGCTATGACTCAACTCACAGCCACATGCTTCACTGAAGTATAGAATAAACTTACACGCTTAGTGGACCTAACCGCCCCAAGTGCGTTCTTGCGATTTTAAAATAAAAAAAATATTTTTTGTTACTTATTAAGTAGCAAAATTTCAAAATATTAAGGGTGGCGAAATTACTAGTAAAAAGGAGAATATTCCATCACTAAAATCACACAAGTGTTGTGGAATTTAATTTTTTCAAAATTTGGTCTCAGTTAAGAGAGGGAGGCCGAATCTTCAAGGATTTTTTATGATTATTGCCAAAATTCCTAAGTATTATTGGCAATTTGACTTCAAAATAAATCTTAAGTATATTAAATCTTTGTGGTTTTAGTCATAAGAACAAGAGATTAATTTGACAAAGGATTTTGTTTTAGTTAGATGGCTAAAAATAATAAAGGCCACTAATATAAAAAGTTGGCTAAAAATCCATTGCCACCAATCCAAAACAAAACTTAACTTGTTTGAGATTGAAAAACAAAAATCTTAAAGTCATAAGATTACTTGAGAAGCACGGAAAAGAAATAAAGTCCTAAGCTAGGATGTGAAGACTACTCATCCTCGTCTGACACCTCAGCTTCTTCCTCTTCAACTTCAGCAAAGGGATCATCTCCATTGAAGACTTCAAAGTAGTTGGGGGGTATTTCCTTTCCAAGTCTGAAAAATGTTGGTCAATTGCTCCAATTGGAAATATTTGGTGCCCATCTCCTCATCAATTCCCTTGATATCAACCAGAGAAGCAGCAATCTCTTCAATCTGCTTGCACTTCTCTATAGCGGCTTGCTCCCTGTTGGTCTTCAAAACAGTGAGTTCGCCCTCCACTTTGGCCATTTGGGCTTTGAGATTGTCCAAAAGTGTGTTGAGAAGTACTTCATGGTAGGTAGGAGTAGCCATCTCATGGAACTTCATAATTTCAAGTTCAAGCTCTCCTCTACCATTCAAGTAATTGACCTTAGCCAGATGAATCTGGGCCAATGCTTTGGAAGTGTGGTTGTATTCAGCAGCAAATACTTTGAAGAGAATGGGAAAGTCACACCGAAATTGAACAACATGAGGATCAACTGTAGGAGAAGAACATAAGATGTCAATAGCTCCTTGGATTGAATCTGCAGTCTCCTCCATAGCAGCACGTTTGGCATTATTTAAGAAGATTTCAATATCTCCAATAGCCATTTCAAGCTCCAAATTTGAAGGAATCTCTTCAAGTTTTTCCACTTTAGGAACTTTTAGGAGCGCTGCAACAAGATCCTTAGAAACTGCAACAGAATTAGCAAAGTTGTTAATTTACAATTTTGTTAATAAGTTGGTGAAATTAAAATTTTTACCACCTTAAAATTATTTCATAATTTTATTTTGGCAAAAATATTAATTATGGCTACCAAAATTAATTATGTTAATATTTTTAAGAAAATCAAATTAATTTTTGCCCTAAAAATTATAATAAGGCCGAAAAACCTAATTGCATGCCGCCCAAGTTGCAATTTTTGCAACCAAGGTAGCGGCATGCTAGGGTTTAAGGCATTGGGTAAATTAAATTTCATACTTATGAAATTTGACTTAATTATGTCTAAACCTAATGCTTACTTTTGGCTAATTTTATCAATTGGGCCGAAAATAGCAAAATTCCTAACCCTAGGGATCTAATCGCATAGCCGCCCAAAATTGCAATTTTGCAATTTAATGTCGCGGCTTAGGGTTTTGAATCCTCATCCAATTAGGTTTATGTTTATCCAATTCTAACCTAATTTCATGAGGAAAACATCTATCCTAATCAATTTTGGTTAAATTGAAATCCTAAGCCAAATTGGATTTGTATTTTTGGCCAATAAAGGCCGAATTGTACAAACTAGGGTTTGGAAATCCTAATTAACGATACCAGCCCTATTTTCCACGAAAGTAACATCATTTCATGCCATATGATTCATATTATATGCAGCAACATGTTGATTTAAAGATCTATGGCAAAAATCAATTCCTAGGCCGAAAACTACATGATTTTTACTAAGGTTTTTAGCCAATTTCTTCATCAAATTGATTTGATTCCTAAATCAAATTATTCCTCAAAATTCCAGCAGCTATATTGCTCAAAATTCATCATCAAAGTCGACCTAAGCATGTCAAATTGAACTAGGGTTTGCGGCATAAAGGAAATTGATGGAATTAAATTCAAAAATTTGATATTTCATGAAACAATTACCTTGATTTTGTGCCAATTTTGGGATCAATCACCATGGACTTGAGTTTTGGCCTTGCTTGAGTCGAATTGGGGCTGCCTTCATGGGAGTTTGATCCAAATTGCTTGATCCTTGCCAAAGATTTGGAAGCCTCCAAGAACAAGGAGCTGTGGCTTGAATTGTTTGGCATGGAGGAAGGTTTTGATTGATGATTGTTGTTGTTACCTTGATCTTTGGAAGCCATTGGAGCTTGAAAAAGTTGCTGAAATTTTCGGCTAAGTATGGTACCAAGGAAGGTTAACGTCGACTAGAGGAAAAAAGAGGAAGAATTTTGTCCCAAGACCAATTTCCTTATATACAAGGTCAAATCCTTTTAATTCAAGGACTTAAGCTTGGGGGGCATTATTTATACCTCAATTTACAATTGAGGGTAAATTGGTCTTCACATAAATAATATTAAGATGTGTGGTCAAGATTTAATTAGAAGTCCTGATAAAACTTAGTTTCTGCACCACCCTAGTTCTGATAGAATTAGGAAAATCTTGTAATTAATTAATAAGGACTGAAATTTATTAATTATTTATTAAATAATAATTATCTTTCAGAATAATTATTATTAAATGTCCCTTGTTTGCCACCGCTGCCTAAGGAAGTGGTATGATAGGTGATGAAGAGGCAGTTTCCTTTAATGCTGCTGTCATCTAGGAAGACAAGCAGTAAAAAGGCAAGTTGTATGCCATCATCCCATAGGATGGAAAATATCTTATGGACTCACATAACAAGGCCCAAAGTAATCTCCCATGATGAGGAGAGGCAGCCCTCCTCTCTCAGGAGAGTTATTTTCCTCTTCCTGTAGGAAAGAGACAGAGAGCTAAAGTTTGTCAGCAAAAGAAACACATATCTACATGAGAGAGGCATGAGATTTTCAACCTCACACCTCCTCAACATAGTCGACCAAGCATAATGAAGGAATCGCCTAGCCCTCTCCCTTTCCCTGGGAGGCAAAACTATAACTTTTGTATTTTGTTCAATTAAGGACAAAATGGTAAAATTGATCAATTGAGGAGGCTAGAGGCTGCAATTTCAACAAGGGAGCATACCATGATGATCCTTGAGTCATGTAGATCATCTTGGTAAAATTTCACCTTATTTTGACATCGGTGAAAAAACCTATTCACGATTTTCAGTTAAGGACAGTTTGGGGAGAGAAGCCAATTTCACTATGAAAACATGATGATTTTCGGCTAAGTCTTTTCCTAATGTCATATTAGGTTAATTAAGCCATGTTGGTGAAATTTTGGCTTATTCCGACTTCGTTTGCAACTTTTGCAATCTTTTCAGTTAAGGACAAGTGGCTTTGTCACCCCGGTTTAAGCCATTTTCTTAACTAAGTGTTATTTTTATAATTTGATGAGCTAAATATGACTAAGTAAAGATAATTTCATGGCTTTGATGATAAAAGTCCAAGTCCTGATGTCCGAAGGCCACTTCTTAGTCAAATTAGTTGATTTCAGCTTAAAGGAAGCAACAGAGGCATACTGAAGTGTGATAGGAAGAAGGAGAAATCATCCATCATCCATCAAGAAGGAAAATTGTCATCCTCCATCAAGAGGGAAGACGTCCTGGAGATCACTCTTCCATCCTCCCAGCTGTTGGAAACAATCAGAAGAAGAAGGAAGCTTCACTGCACCTTCCTGGAAGCTGTCATCTCATAAGGAGGTGGAATTCACCTTCTTCAGCAAGTCGAGACCATTAAATGCAAGGCCCATGCCGCCCCCTATATAAAGGGATCAATCCCAGAGCTTCAAACAGAGATCACTCATCTCACAAACCAGCTCCTGCAACTACAAACTTGCTCCGCGCAAAAAAACCAAGCTCCGTGCTTATTTTCTCTCAAAAGCTCCGCGCTTTTTCTCTTGTTCATCACAAGTTCTTACTCGTTCTTCAATATTTTCTTGTTTAGAACTTGTCTCCGGACACCCAAACACTCTTTTAGTGTTATTTCCTTGTTTTAATCCTGTCCCCGGACATAAAAACACTGTACACGTATTTCTCTCTCAGCAATAACAATCCGTTGTTATTTTTTCTTTCAAATTCAATAGAGGAGATCTTGCAAACGCTAATTCAGGAAGACATGTTGTTGTGGATCCAATGATTTAAATGCTCTGGTGTGACTTTGATTCAATCCCCACAAATCGCTCTGATCTTTTAATCTGCTGCTCCGCGCACCAGATTCAGTTTCTACAACCTCTTTGTCAATTTCAGCAAATTGACTGGCACACCCCTATGCTGCCATAAAGTTTTTAACGCGAAAACTCCCCAAGAGATTTTTGGCGCAACAACTATCTTTTGATAACTTAAACTGGTCACCATGCATTTCAAAGCAAACCTGCAGAGGCATGATTTACATTAATCAAGCAACAAACCATTGCCTCTTTCATGATATCATGTGCTCGCGTTGATTGTATGAAAAAAAAAATGACCATATATATGTAAAAATCTAATTATATAGCATCAGTAAAGTCAGAATCTAATCACCCATGATATGACCGTTGAAATGAAAACTTCTTTTTTCCACTGACCCTTGGCTTGGCTGCGTTTAGTAGAGCGGTGTGGTAGCGGTGCGATTGATACTATTTAGCAACTGTACAGATGAGATTAAACTGTACATATTTAATTAGGTACTGTACAGATGAGATTATTAGAGCAGCGATTGAAACTGAGTTTACACTTAAGCTCTGTTGGACCCAAAACGGTGGTGAAACGGTCAAATGGTGGTGAAACGGTCACAGATACGTAGCTAGCGTCTATAAGAAGAAGGATAAAAAATTGAATCAAAATTTAGATTTCCTCCATCATAACTAGACTGTACAGAATGCCTTTCATTTATTAATCAGATGTCTCTTAACTGTGGAAAAATTTATGAACTTTTGTTGTAAATACAGAGAAAATCAGAACAGATTATCTTCATTTCATCAGGATGAGGAAATATATAGTTATTCATCTTAATGTTAAATAATATATAAATGTTTTTCTCTTTCAACAGATTTGCATGATTGCACAATGTGCTAAGACAGCTGCATCGATGATATTAACTATGGCTGGCATCATCCAAAAATCAAGGACTTCATTAGTCAATAATTCCATTTACAGAACAAGCTAAGCAGCCCAACTGCTCATTGAAATAGGCAAATGTTATTTTGATCAAGCAGATTAATATATGATCAGTAATTAGTCATCTTCTGTTATCTCTATCTGATATCCTACCTATATCATCAACTTTGTGTAAGCTGAAGAATATATATAATATATATAAATGTACTGCTTATGTCTCTTATTTTATGAAGGTAATATTATAACTTATGAAAGTTCACCAGTTATACATGCTAATTTAATCAATTCTATACTTTTCCATAGTATATGTTAATTTTGCGAATTCTATGCCTTCACCTCAAATTAGCCAATTCACAAAACCTCACCTACATTTAGTAACGTTCAACTCAAACTTTTTTGGCCAAGCAAAATTAAGTCCTCTTCCCAATTCAAAGCCATATCTTAAAACTTATTAACCTCCAGCAACAAAAATTATGACACCAGAAGATTAGATTCTAGAGATGGAAACTATATACACTACATTAATATTAATGAATGACAGCACAAGGAGTCAAGCATGTCCTAGACCAACATCTATTAAGAAAATCTCTACCTTCACAATGCACCATCATCGAAACACCATCAATCTTATTAGTCTATAAAAACCCTACTCCAATTTGGGAACTCGCTCTATCATCAGATAGATTAACTTAAACACCAAAACCAACAGCAATGCCCTAACATAAATCGCACCAGGCAGGCTTTTCATTCCAATGTTAGAGAAAGTTTTAAAATTAATGTTTCAAACTATTCGACGCGAGTCGGATCCTGATTAGTCATGGCAAAACCCTGGATACCGGATGGGATACCAAAAATACGCTTATTTAAATGTTTAAATCAATGCTAATTTTAATTAATTATATTATAACACGTGTTCCTCTGTTATCAAGGTCTAACATCCAATAAGTCACAATTCTGGTATCAAAAAAAAAAATAAGTCACAATTCTGTCATACATGAGGCTAGGCCCAACTTTAATTTGCACTAGGGAGATATACTTACATCACATGATGCTTTAAAATTTACTTTTACTCATAATATAAATCGCTAAAATAAAAATCGAAACCCTAAGACCCCACAGTTTCTTTTCTCTTACAAACTCCCAACCGTCAGTCACTACCACTCTTTCTTCATCTCTTCCAAATACATACATCGATTTTTTTTTTCTCTTCTCTGATTTGAGGCTCGCTTTTCGCATCAACCAGAAGCTAGGCATAACATCAAACACCCAAGGTATTCGATTTTGATTTTCCTCCTTGTTTATCTTCGTCCGCTGCGCATCTTTGCGGCGCCTGTCCCAGATTTTATAGGTTCTAGGGTTTTCTTTTTTGTTTTCTGAAATCTATCTATCTTCAATCCCTTTGCTTTCTGTTTTTGTTTCTTTTTTAACTGATTTTTGTGTTTGCGCTTATGTTTCCGCAGCTATAATCATGGCGGACGAGGAAAATAGGGATGAGGTGGCGGAAGTAAGTCTCTCACATTTTTTCTTTAACCTATTTTTTTGTATTTAATTCGGTTAACTTTCATCCGGAATTAGTTTCTACGAAAATATTCAATTGGTTTTTAAATAACCTGTTGTAAGTGCTATTTTTTTTAATTAATTAATCTTTCGCTTCAGATTACGCCCTTCGATCCTACTAAAAAGAAGAAGAAGAAAAAGGTTGTTATACAGGACCCTGCTGATGATTCTGCTGATAAATTGGCTGAGAAAACTGAAGCATTATCAGGTCATTTTTTTGTCGGTTAATTGTGGGGTTCACTTAAAATATTAACATGTTTTGCTAGGAGACTCATATACTTATTTTTCGTTTATGCACAGTTTCTGATGGGCTTGACTTTACCAGTATGAAGAAGAAGAAGAAGAAACCAGTGAGTAGACACGCTTTGTATAGATAGATATGTGTGGTCTCTTTTTGATAAACTAAGCCTGATTACTATGATATTGTAGGTGGAGACCAGTTTCTTGAATGAGGAAAGTGTGGATGCAGGGGATGATGCTGATGGTGAGAGTTTTATTTCATAAGATTAGTGATTTGGTATCATTTTGAAGTGTATCAACTCAGGTCTTGCTTGAACTGCTATTAACATTTTTTCTCTGTGTTCTATTTTACTACTTGTCTAGATCACATTGATGGTGATGAAGAAAATGATGGTATTGTCTTGGAAAAGTATCCTTGGACTGGAACTGATCGTGATTATCAATACGAAGAGGTAAATATGTAACTGAGCATGTTTCTAATGATGCATGCTTCATATTTTGAATATGATTAATTTGATTAATTTGATTTTCTGCAAATTTTCTCTGTAAGCTTACAATGAAGCTGTATTGGGGGCCTTCATGTGCTTCCTTTTGAGATTATCTGAGTAAATTTTCATTAAAGGTCTTAAAAGTTTCTCCAATCACAATACATCCATTCTGGAGCATAAACTCATCTATTTCCGAGGCTCCTTGCTATCATACTGTCAGCACATGGGTCTTGAAAGTCTGTTGTTATTTTGCTATGAACTAGTAATGGTGGCTGCTACAGTATTAAGGGGATTTTCTCTTCACATTTTAGACTATACATGTACATTATTGAGTTTGAGTTTACATGCTGTCTTTTCACTTTCTATTCTTTTGATAAATTGTTTACCATTAACTTGATTTGCTGCATTCAGCTCCTTGGTCGGGTGTTTAATATCCTCCGGGAAAACAACCCTGAGCTTGCCGGAGATAGGCGTAGAACTGTTATGAGGCCTCCACAAGTCCTCCGTGAAGGAACAAAGAAAACTGTCTTTGTGAATTTCATGGATCTATGCAAAACGTAAGTTATTGTTCTCTCTATTTAGCTTCATAAACAGTTTGTGTTCTTTTGATTGGCAATGTCAGTTGACTAAGTTGCAAAAACTTCATACCCTCTCTACTAATTTCTTTGGTGGAAAAATATTCTAGGATGCATCGACAGCCAGACCATGTCATGGCATTCTTGCTTGCGGAGCTGGGGACAAGTGGATCACTTGATGGGCAGCAAAGGTTGGTTGTGAAGGGTAGGTTTGCACCGAAAAATTTTGAAGGAATCCTGCGGCGGTATATCAGTAAGTACCTTATTTCTTTTATGCCAACTTATATTTGAGATGATAGCGAACATAATTTTTATTGACTTGGTGAAATTTTATTTGCTCTTTGCAGATGAGTATGTTATTTGCCTTGGATGCAAGAGTCCAGATACGATCCTCTCAAAGGAGAATCGTCTTTTCTTTCTCAGATGTGAGAAGGTATCAAAGTTGACAATCTTCTACAATGTGTAGTTTTACTTTTATTGATTGGGGTGCGCTTGTTTGGTATGGCGAACCTAACTTATTTTTGTATCGTCATCTTTTATTGATCGTGGTGCTTATTTGGTATGGTGAGCTTAAGTAAATCTTGTATTGTCATCATGTTAAATGTACATGATAGGGTTATATATAGCTTTGTTTTGAATGATCGTAATACTAAGAAGGCCTATGATGATTGAAACTTGCCTACATTGTCAGATCTTCATTCTGACGACAATAAAATTAACAATTCTGAGGCCTAGTGCTTTTGGTTATCACATAAAACCGATTTCTGATGGTGGATATTATTAGGTCTTGCTACTCTCGGAATATGATCTTTAGTTTTAAGTTAAATTGACTGGATGACCATAACGTGATAGGGCAAGAACAAGCTTGGTGGTCTTTTATATTATCTACATTTTAGGCTTGTAAATATAGATTTTGTTTAAAATTAAACTTTTGGGTCTCTAGCTGGCGTGTCAGTTCTTCCGCTATGGAGGCTTATGATGCTTTCATAACTGCCTACATTGTCCGACTGTTTTCTGAGAGAAATGAATTTGTTCTGAAGCCTACTGGAAGACTGCCTTATGCATTGACTAGAATAGTATTTTGGGCATCTTTACTGATAACACAGGAATATTTTTTTAAAAGAAAAATTTTATTTGGATTTTTAGTATTTCTTGTGCCATATCTTTCTACAAAGGAGGTTTATGATGTTATGTCTGATGACAATTGCCTACATTGCCTGATTGTCTTGTGAATGACAAAATAAAAGTTCTGAAGCTTACTGTAGTCATTCTGGTGTGTTAAGAGTTGGAATTGTGAAGAGCGAGGGGGGAGGGTTTGTTGCAGTTTTGTGTTTATTCCAAATATTAAGTCTCTGTTTTTATTTTGTTTTCATGTGTTCTGCCTGCTGTCGTCCTAAAATTTCGTGTTTCACATTTTTGCAGTGTGGGTCTGGACGTTCAGTTGCTCCAATTAAGGCTGGTTTTGTCGCTCGTGTTGGTCGCAGGAATGCTGGCACTTAGCGTGTTCGGTGTTTTGGTCATTACTAGTAGCGGAGCTGAGATCAATGAATCTTATATTTACTGTTATTGAGATTTTGAGTAGAGCTTAATAGTTCTAAGCTTGTTTTGTTGATAATACGGACATCAAAGGATGTGGTTGACTACTTGTGTTCATTAAGTTCAGCTTACCTTCAGTTTAATACTATTAGTACTTGCTTTGGTTTTTCTGACAAGGTTCTTTCAGAATTCAAACATCGTCCTATGAATCAAAGAATTTATGCTTTTAAAGTTGACATGATATAATTTAGGAAAATGACGATAGGGTTAACAGCTGTTTCTTATCCATGTTTAATTCAAAGTGGCCTACTTTCTACTTCTTTTTTCACCTTAATAAAGATAAATGTTAGGAATCTGAATTATGATTCTTCAGTGATCCTAAGCTTGTTGACTAGGTAGCAACTGCTTGCTATAAATCCCCTTAATAAACCACGCAAGTATGAAGTTGGCACAAATTCCTACTTGTCCATGTTTAAGATGTACACTATGATCTGCCAAGTTCCTACTTGTCCATGTTTAAGATGTACACTATGATCTGCAGAAGATGATTAGAACTCCGCAACATATCTAAAAGATAGAAACAAATGTCAAATGCAAACAAGGCAAATTAATAGTATTTGCATTTTGGTTGCTCACAAGTCAAATTACATTACACAACGGTAGTGAGACCAGTTCAAAAGAATAACAAAAGCACCCTCCCCTTTTAAGAAGATAGTAATTCATTCAAACTCTGCATTCCATTTGATTTTACAAACAGCATAGCTTACAAATTTACAGACTTCTCGCTTTCAACTATTCTGTAATGACACAACTAGTTGAGCTGAATCAATTCATTCTTCTACCTGCATAATCATTAATAATTGAAGATTTCCTTAAAACTTGATGGTAGAAAGTAGAAACTACTGCTACCGCAAGAAAACAAGAGAGCAATATAAGAAGCTTAGTTCATTTTCCTTGACTAGTGATTGAAGTGGCAACAAAAATCCTGGAATTAAAGCGAAACAAACCAAAATGATATGCGCTGCATCCATTATGATTTCATGCCCCATTACAGAGACATCTCACTCAAATTATTTGTTCCTAGAATAGACTTCAAATGCGGGCAACTACCCATCCAAAGACAAGAAGACCAAAATTTAAGGAACAAGGATAGTGCAAAGCACTACTAGAAGGATCAAGTTGATATATATGACATAGAAAAGCTTGTTCCTAATCAACTTGCTTTGGGGCTCCATGTGAAAAGGGTTGATATAGGAACTGTGACAATATGAGTTGATTGTATTTTCCTTTATGGAGTCATTTTTGTGGCGACCAGTGTTGAGTTTTGTAGGTTTTTGTCTTTTTTGGTTCTTGGATATCTTCTAAGTCTCCAGCATTTTGAGAACCAAATTGTAGTCACTTTTGGATCTCCATAAGTGGCTAAAACCATGTTTGATGGCAGCTTCTTACAGCCCTAGTACAACACATTTTCAATTGTTTTTTTCCCTTTCTTTTCCTTCCACCATGTTAAGTTCTTGTCAAAATGAATGTCTTATTTTCTAGGTGTGATTGCCAAGGAACCCCTAGGTGGGACTGCCTTGGTCAGAGTTAGACAACACAAACAAAGTTATTACTTAATTGTGCCACCACAGTTTCAAGCCAAGCTTGTTACCTATTATTAACCGATAACATGTAGATGCTAAATCCCACAAAGATGGTATTAAGCCCCCAAAATAGACCACGGCTTTATTCCTTAGAATTCAGTAATGGTGCTCTAAACATAATAAGAAGCACAAAACTAAACCCTCTTTCCAGAAACAGTACTAGAATTTGTCTAATCCCACCATTCGTGGCCATTATATTGCTTTTTATCTAAATTCATGACAATTGGCTAAGTATGCAATCCTAGTCAAAACCACCAGTTACAGATAAAATTAACTCTGTTTGATAGGGCAAACTCAAATTAGATGCTGGAAGATATTATGAAAAAAATTGCTGTAAATCATGCACAGGAAATACAGTGAAATGATTCTACCTTTTTTTGGACCGGATATTTCTTCGGGTGGTTGTAGACAAGTCACACTTAATATCCTTTACATGGCCTTTTTTAACTCCGGATTGGGAGATCCCTGTAACAGTAGCAGAGTATTGTTACTACACACTCAACAAATTCAATAGAACAAAGTTATAAAGCTAAAATACCTTTCTTTTTAGTTCTCTTTGATTGAACTTCAGCCTCCCCCTCTTCCTGTTCAGTCACTTCACCGGAAGCTCCAGAAGATTCCTCTGACTCAACAATTTGTGATGCTGATTCATCATCCGAAGAATCAGTTTCCCCTTCCATGGATGTATTAATAACTTCACCATCTCTAACACCTATATGATTAAAAAAAATGTTAGATACCAGCTTCACTACTTGCATTGTAATCTGAACTAACATATGAAATTAGTATCCTATCTGCAAATAGGAGCAGCTGAGCTCACAAAGAGTTGAAATCAGATCTTACGGAATTACAGCCATATGGAGGCAGAATTGCTAACATATAAACTTAGCAGTGGAAATAAGATTTTACTAACAGCGTTACATATTTTCACATACTCTCAAACTTGTTCATGTTTGTGAAATTACTTGGTATTATGACACCACAACCGTTAAATGGAATCAAATACTATTTCACCTACTCTACAAAAGAGGAGCCATTTCAAATTTGTTATCTTTCTTGTCTTAGTTGAAAACTATTGTTATTGTGGTGCTAGAATGCATGATTAAAGAAGGAAATCTAAAACTTGAAAGACCATTTTTCTTAACCATTTAAATTTATCCGAGCCACATAGAATAACAGTTTCCTTGCACTCTTTCTCTAACATGCTGAAAGAGAGAAATCAAGATGCTTCTAGACACTAGAAAATAAATAAAGTTAGACCAGCCATAATCCTCAAATATCATATTAATTATACCAATTTGGAAATCAAAATTTTTACTTAATGGCTTGTGCCTTCGAACCCTTAATGAAGCTGTTAAGATACTACAGATTAGTTGTTTACAAGACTGCTTGAGGTATCGAAGTAAATTGACTTGAGCTGAGAGCAGACCTGGCGGCTGAAACTTTGCTATATTTATCTTGTTTGCCACGAGATCAAGGTACCCCATAGTTTTGACAATAACATTAAGTACAAACTACAAAGTACGTCAGACCAATTTTCCACAAACCTGAATTAGAAGGCTCCAGGTTAGATGTCCAAGAAAAATCAGATGTAGAAATAGTGACAAATTAGATTAACCAACCTTCTATAACGTCGGATTCTACACTTTCTCCATCATTTCCAGCCATAGGAAAACCTTCTATGTTGCCAATCTTCTGTCGATGTATTTCTGCATTTCTTGCAGTCACCTCCTGCTCCTTCTTGTCCATGTGGAACTTATTAAGTTTCTCCTCAAACTCCTCAATGCATGCTTTCAGTTCTGGTTTGGCAAACTTCTTAGCCTGTTAGCCAACCAATGTGAAAAAATAAATAAATAAATAAAATCATCGTCTATTCTAGTAAAGACATCAGAGAAACTGAAAAATATGGGTAACTTCTTTCAGTGATTAACTGAGTACCTTGCTAATTATGTTTCTAAAGTGATCCATCACAGTATCCTCAGACAGGGCATGTTCGTAAGTCTTAAAAGATTCTATGAGCTTTTTCATTCCCTTTTCAGTGAATTGCAACTGAGAAAGACAATAAGAGATATGCTCCCATTGCCTAGCATCTGCAGCAAAAGATGAATCTTGCTGTAAGCGAAAACTAAAAAAAAAAAAAAGGACGGTGCAGTTCTCTGAAACTCTATATACTGCAATTTAAAGAGAAAAAGATGCAATGCTTCCCAGATCTTGCACATGCTACTAAATTAATACCTGCTTGAACTGAACAAGGAAGCAAAAGATGACAGAAAGAAACCTCTGGTTCCAAAAAAATTATTATTTCAACTAAATTGACAGCCTAATCGCATCAGTGCTTTGGCTCATGCAATCCTCAGCCCACAGAAAAGGGAAGAGAATTTTCAAAAAAACAAGAGAGAGTTTAAACGAGAGACAATAAATGATCTCAAGGAAGAATATTCACAACTTTTGAAGCTTAAACTGAAAGTTATAGCTTCTCTGTCAATAAAGTGGGTATTTTTAAGAAAACTATATGCATATAACAAATATGTAAATGGCAGACATATTACAAACAAGTAGAAAGAGTAATGTCTCTAAGGCAATAGCAGGCATCGGAGATATGTTTTTGGCCGGAAGGCATTTAAGATTAAAACAGCTAAAATGCAGTAAGATTAGAATTGTCCCAAGAACATGCTAGTTGGTTAACACTAAAGGCTTGTGCTTTTGTCTTAATTTCTGTAATACACCAACAGTAATATTTGAAAGAGGACACTACTACCAAAAGATCATCTCAGATGAATAATTAGGAAGGAAACTTAAAAGAAATCAAAGAATACATGCCTGTGACTCCACTAAACCTATTGCAGAGCTTTTCAACAAGTGATTCCATTTGTTTATCCTGAAAAATTTTATAGATATGAAGTTAATGACATTATCTTAAACACAACCTTTTCAGTTTCAACTTAATGAAGCAATTCATACCTTCTTGATGGAACCAATTAAGAACTGCATAATGTTGCAGAAAGACTCTTTCTGCAAATCTTGGGTGGATAATTTGCCAAGTATATCTGGGAGTAAATTATATATTGGATTGCTTCCTGGCAATATAATTAGAAAGAAAAATGTTACTAGGCGATATATGTTACTGATTTCTACAATTTTAGTAGTTGAATATCACCATTCACCTTTCTTTGACAGTTCATGAAAAAAGAGTTTTGCCAGATTAGCAATCCTCTCATCATGGTCCTCCACACAGACAGCCATCTCATTTATGTAACCTTTTACCTAATCCAAACACGCCGAAAATCAGAACCCTAAAGCTGTATAATCTTGAAAACAATTAATAAACGAAGAGTATCCAGCATCTAGCTACTTTCTTACCTTCATCATGTCATTTAATATCAGATGTGAAAGAACCAGAACAGCATTCTTCCTAACAGAAACTGAAGGATCCCTTAACCGAGCATACATGTTCTCTGTCCATGGTTCTAACAAATTAGGAAACCGAACTGCCAAATCTCCAAGAGCAATAGTGCAATTGGAACGAACAATTTCTGATGGTGCATTCTCGACAACGGTGAAGAGAAGTTGGAGATTTGCATCACTGGAAATTCATTCAATAAAAGATTCAGGCACAAATTCTCCTCTGACTCAAAACAGCAGATAACTCATTGAAGGGTTTATAGATCGAGAGAGAGTTACCAATAATTGGCATCTATAATCATAAATCGGCATAAAGCAAGCATTGCAGAGGCCTGTAGTACTGGATACTGAGTACACAAAAGTCAAGTCAATTTGTTGAGCAAGATTTTTAACACCTATAATGAGTATACAAACAATCTGACACAGAAAAGAGATGTACTATTTTTCACACCAGAAGTTACATTTGTTGATTCTTATTATTTTTCTAATGATTGTACATTTACAGTCAACAATTTAATCTATATGCATGAGATTACTTTTGGAAATGTCATAATATTAAAATTTTGGAATCAAAATCATTATTAACATGATCCCATAGTTGGGAGACAGCTTTAGTCATAAAGTTCAAATGATATAGAAAATAGTCACAATTTTGTGCAGCATTAACAACGTGCTTTATCGGGAATGTTGATAATGGAACTCAAAGGAATGTACAAAAATGATAGAAAATAAAAAGCACAAGCTGGAAATTGCACCTTCTGCATCAAGGAAAAATTTCTGCAGAGCTTAGAAAGGAAAGGTGCACACGCTCCAATCAAATTCTTTTCACTGGAACCACCAGAAACAATTTCCTTCTCTGTTTTTTCAGCAAGTGCGTCTATTACTGCATCCTCAGAAGCAGCAAGACCTAGCTCAGCGTTGATACTATTATCCTGTACGACATCATAAGATTACAAATTCATAATTATAGGTTTCTTAAATCTGATTATATCCTTTGTTAAGAAACAAATAATAGGTCAAACTGTGTTCTACCCGGTAAATAATGAAATATTCAAAAGATGACATTACCTTTTGTGCTTCAGCATTTCCTGTACCTTCAGCATCCATTTTTTCTTTTCTACTTTTCTGTTTCTGGATCTTCCGAATACAAGATTCAATGTATACCAGTTGGTTCATGGCAACATGACTTGTGACAAATAAAAATCTGCTAAGCTTTGTTACTTGAACAGTGGAAAGAACACGAGAGTTACCACTGTCTATGTCGTTCTGTAATGCTTCTCCTCCGCTACCTTCGAAAACGGAACTAAGAGATTTTTTCACAAGATCCGCAGCTAAGGTTTCTGGAGTTGGATGAATCATATATACTGCCCCTATTGCTTTATCAGCAGCAGCATACCATATGTTATCTGGAAGCCCAGAGCTTGTAATTAAGCTTTCCAGAATCCCAAATATGCGGCTGCCATTATTTAGTAACAACTTTTTCTTATCCTCATTAGACAATCTCTGAATAGCAATGCATGCTGTCCTAGCAAGCAAAGGTTCAACTTTAGCCCAACGACCGAAGCCAATGTCAATAACATCCTGTAAGTGAGACCCAAGAATTGAAGTGGATGATTTTGCTGCCATACAAAGGATTGCTAAAGCCCCACGACTTTGCTCAGCAGTTGTTCCATTAACGTTAAAGCAGAAGAAATCCCATAGTGCTGATATCTGCAGGGCAATGGCACAATGGAGAAAAATAATCATTGATATTATATAATGAAAGCAGACTTTTAACTATGAGAAAATTATAGCTAGAGATGTCAGGAGGACACCACAATTAATCAACTATATATGATTCACCTGGGCTAAAATTGTCTTTTACAGTACTTAAATACCGCCTTAAACTCAATGACTACAATCCCTCCTTCGATGAGTAACTACAAAGAACTTAAGCAATGATAATCATGATATTGTGAGAATCAAATTCTATATGTGGGTCTAAATAAACCATGCCTTAATATTTAGCCGAATGATCCCAACACACATGGATGCATTCATTATAGAACACACAGCAAGTCAGTGACTTCCATCACCTTATGAAGACATAAAAACAAAACAAATTCTAAGGTTTGACCTTCCTAGTTTTCCATGTTAAATCTAGTAATGTTCTTAACTTAAATCAACATAGATACTCCACAGACAAGAAAAGAACATACCACACTACTTGATATATCGCCTTTAGACACCAAGGCACCAACAATGAACTCGAGGGCTGCTTGGTCTCCTACATTTGAATCTATGGCTAGATTCAAAAGATTTTTAGCAGTTTCTACCGAGTTTTTGCTAATATAGATTGTTACGAAAGCATTCTCTACAGCTTCATATATGGACTTGTCTTGAGAAAATACCTGAAAAGTCCACAACAGGTCATGTTGTCAATTGTAATCAATCCATAGTATGGCTAACCTCAAAAGCACAAAAAGAAGATGAAGATGAAAGTAGAAGAAAACATATATATGAAAGCCTACCAGTGGCAACATCTTACGGAGACAGGCTTCTGCACCATCAATCTGGAATTGCCTACATCTCATTAGCAAGAGAATTGTGTTTTCGACATCTGTAGCAGAAGATGAAGCCATCAATTGAAGGAGTGTTGGCATTGTGCCAGATACACACTTAGAAAACTTCAAACCAGCCTCAAGGGAGGCAACCAAGGCCCTAGTCTGCTCCAAGTTCCCAACATCTGGTACAGAACTATCCTTATGAGAAATCTCTTGATCTACATTGGGTACACTATCTGTTAAACTCTCAGGCTGGTGGTTGGCTACCTCTTCAGCATTTGTATTATCAACCTCGCCCTCATCATTACAAGTATCATTATCAAAGGGTACTCCGTCCTTCATGCCTTCAGACAATTTATCTGGTTCAAGCTCATTTAGCTTTTTCTTGTACTGCTCTAGAGTCGCTTCAAATGAAGATATTCGGAGTTGTGGTCCAAAAGGATTATGCTGTAACATCATGATTAGTAGATTTAATGCAGATTTTCTAACAATGGCACTCTTATCTTCCAATCTCCCAGCAGCAACAGCAGCAACCTCGTTCCATAAACCAATTGAAACTGAATGCTCTTCGCATAGTTCAGCCCAAACTTGAAGAACTCGACTTCTCGTATAAGCTGAGACATCTCTACAACGCTCAAGCAGAATTTCCAACATGGCTTGCTTGGTCCGAAGACGAACACATTTAGAACTCACTTCACCTTCAACATCTTTAAATGCTTTTGCAACTAGTTTACCCAAAACACCTGCAAGGGCATTCCTAATCTTATAAGATTCTCCACCAAAGTGAGGGACCAAAAGTCCAATGTTAGTAGACATTAACTTTGGCAGTCGATCAGCAAGCTCTACCAGGAAGCGCCCAACATTTTCAGCCCCTGCTGTATCCTTCAAATAGGCTTTGGGGTTAGTCCTCCCTATCTCTCTGATCAGAGAAGTTGCAAGTGTTCCATCAGCATACTTCTTCTCAGCCAAAGCAACAGCATCAGCCATGTGGGTTACAACAAAGTCATATTTGTGAAGTAAGTGCATTATTGAAGCAGATGATTGCTCCGTGTAGTGGTACTTTGTGGCACAAGCCCCAATGATACGACATAGGGCATCTCTAGTCTCAGAGTCCTTTAGAAGCAAGGCATTTTCAAACATAGAAAATGCATTTCTGCAAAACCAAAATTGGAAAAAGTAAATTTAACAATTTAACACATAACAAAGTGATTATAAAACCCTACAGAATTAGTCAGACAACTTCACTTACTTTACAATAAATGATAGATAATTTTCATCAAGGTCAGCTGATCCAAAGAGCAACGCGAGGTTGATCTCTAGTGAGTTAGCAATTAGATTAAGCATCCGGCCCCTTTGTAACTCCCAATTCCACATGTTTACAGGTTGCTTCTTACGACTACTTGCTGTCACCTAAACCATATGACCAACCGAAACTATCAATTAATACCAATAACGGCGACAGCATAGCAAGGTAGGAAGGGATGAAGCAGAAATCATACCTTAGGATTGTTGCTAGAAACATTGTTGGACTCCTCAGTCAAAATAATATGGAGAAGAAAAAATGTATAAATTTTAAATGCATTACGATGTGAATTGATCCGGTCAAGCATCGGAGGTTCATCATCATCGCGACCTTGAGAAACACGCACAAGGGAATCTACATTTGGTAGGAGAACACTGAGATTGGACCGAAGACTTTCTACAAGAATGAACTTGCAAGATGGGGTGAGACCGGAAAAACCTCGTACTAACGAGTACACGCGATCAAGCACATCCTGCTCTTCTATGCAGAAGAGCTCTTTATCAGACAGATCAAAGGCTACCCCTGTAAGCCAAAGGAAAGATTAAAAGAAATTATAAAAAAAAATCCCAATTTAATAAAATTATGAGTTCAGGTACAATGATAAACCTAAGAACATTGAATAGAAACATTCAATTATAGTATATCTTTTGCTAAGAAAAATGATAAACCAAAACCCCTTCCAAATAAATCAGCAAAATTAAATCAGCTTAAGCGATTTGTTGACTCAATTTGTCAACACCCAGGAAAGAAACGAATTTGAACTGATTTTGAACTATTTAAACATCAGAATCAAACGAACATTTACTCTGACTATTTAAACGAATATTTTAACTGAAAATGGACAGAATTGGAAGTAAAAAAAAAAAAAAACAAACAAACTTATGAAACAGATGAAATTGAACCTTTGACAAACTCTTCGAGTTCCGAAAGGCGAAACGAAGCGACGTCGATGGGGTTTTGAACAGAGAGACGATTGAGTTGGTGTTCGTCGTCTTCATCTTGGTTTTCTAGGGCTCGCAGATTTGGGGGGAAAACGAAGAGAGGAGCCATTTTTGTTTTAACAGATTTTGGGAAAGAGCTATAGATCTTCAAATGGAGTGAGAGAGCTTCTCCCTCCGCTTCTTGTTTTTTCTTACTTTTAGTTTTGGTGTTTCCTAATCTTTCAGGTGGTGGTGCTGCTGAGGGCCATGCGAAAAATTTAAATCAAACAAAACGAAAAATCAGAGCGGGAATAATTTGGCCGAGTAACTTGTCTGGGTCGGGTCGGGTTCAACTATGTTTTGATCCGAACCCCTTTCATTAGTTATACACACAAGAGTGACAAGTGATTTTATTTTGTGAAAATCTTTGGAATCGTTTCCTTTTTTTGTTTTTGTTTTGTTTTTTTATGTCGTCAATATTTTTAAAACGGCTTATTACTCAAAAAGGCCCCTGAACTTACACAAAACAGCCAAATAAGCCTCTGAACTCTAATTGCAGCCAAATAAACCCCCTAAACTCTTAAAAAAACCCAAATAAGCCCTTTTGGACGGCTAAATATTGAAATAAGGACTAAACGTTTCAACATTTTCTCAAATAAGAATCAAAATATACAATTCTAACAAATTAAAACACATACTTAGCAAATTTTTACAAATTAGGGAATCCTTAAATGAAAACCAATGCTTCTCATGCGTACACGTTAAATTTGATAGAAAAATGATATTATCATGTTAATTAAAAATCAAACCCTATTAATCAAAATAAATTCATTAAACGTAATATGATATAAAATTATCGTGTGCTTTTCAGTTTATATATATCTCACACACTAGTATCAACTTATATTGCATCGAATTTGTAAAAAAAATTATGTATGTATTATAATTTGTTGAAATTGTGTATTTCGATCCTTATTTGAGAAATTCTTGAAAAGTTTAATCCTTATTTCAGCATTTAGCCGTCAGAAAAGGGCTTATTTGGCCTTTTCTAAGAGTTCAGGGGTTTATTTGGCTGCAATTAGAGTTCAGGGACTTATTTGGCCGTTTTGTGTAAGTTCAGGGGCCTTTTTGAGCAATAAGCCTTTTTAAAACACAAACACATGTTTGAATATACATTTTTGTTGTATGTTTCTAAATAAAAAAAAAGTAAAAAAAAAAAAAAGAAGAAGGAAAAAACATGTAACTTATGGCATCATCGATGTGATTTTTGTGTTTTGCAAAAACATAAAAACATAAAAAATCTTGTTTCTACTTATTTCTAAAATACTGGTTTTGTTTTCGAAATTTTTGAAAACAAAAACATCCTGTCAAACGCGTTTTCAATGTTTTGTTTCTAAAACCAAACAACCTCACTATTCCCATGTCAACCATATATCTTTGCTTGTACAGTCTGCTAAACTCCACTGTCAATGTATTGAATAATTTTCATATATATATATATATATATATGGAAAATTATTAGTAATGGATCTTGAATGATCTTTGTGGTGATTTATGCCCTAATAGTGAAGAATTTTCTTTCCATGTTCTTACAGATTGCACTCTTGTTCATTCTTTCTGGGAACTCTTTCTTTCCCTACCTTTTGATTTCTTTATGATTGATGACATTCTTATTTGGTTCAAATCTAACCTTTATGTCCATTCTTCCGTCAAAAATGCTCATTGGCCTTTCCTTTTTGCTTATTGTTGATGGAGTTTGTGGTACTCTAGGAATGTTAGACTCTTTTAGTGGAAAATTATTGATGCACAAACCATTTATAACACAGTTCTCTTCTAAACCTTTGAGTTTTTCCACCATGGAACTCCTACCCCTGAGGTTAGTGCAAGAACCATTGATAATATTTATTGGAGTCCCTTGAGTCATGGCTTCTTCAACTTAAACATTAATGGCTTCTTAATTGGTAATCTAGGTAGCTCAGGTGCTGGTGATTGTACTAGAAATGAATATGTAGAATGGATTGTGGAATTTTTTAGGAATATTGGACAAGCAACTAGCCTTCAAGCTATAAGCTTAATATATTCAAGCAACTAGATTTCAATTTCAATAACATTCCTACTCCCAAGCTGAATCAAGAGGATAAGAATTTTCTTGAACAACCCTTTCACTTTTGATGAGATTAAGAATGTTATTTGGAAAATGGGTTCCAATATATTCTTACATTAGTTTTTCACATTAACAAAGGGAGCCATTAAATGTTTTTACATAAATTTTTGTTTGATTTGGAAAGAGGACAATTCAAACTCATATGTCACTCTCCATGGTTTGATTCTTCCACTTGCTTATATGACATAACAAACTAATAATTTTCCACAAATATAATATTCTTACATTAGTTTTTCACATTTGGAAAGAGATCCATTAAGTGTTTCCATAAATTTTTGTTTGATTTGGGAAGATGACAATTCAAACTCATATGTCACTCTCCATGGTTTGATTCTTCATGAACTTGCTTATATCACATAATAACAACTAATAATTTTCCACAAACTATAATAAACACCTTTAAGTGGAACTAATTTTGATTATTTCCAAATCATTTCAATTTTACTTGTCATATGATTCTTTCCCCTTACGTGACAAGTGGCTCATATGCACAGCACAAATCATACATACACATATATATATATTGAATGTTGATGCCCAAATGAGATTGCTCTGGATTAGGACACCACTCGTGGACACTGATCCTAGGAATGTCAGCCTGCAAGACAGAGGACACCTGAGTGGCAGGGGGATGCCCTGCGTTAGCACTCCGATGTTTAAGTCAGATTCTCTTTAAGGTAAGGAATAATAGGGTTCAGTGCTATAAAGTAATGGGATCAGAAATCATACCTCCAAATAGGGTAATCCTAGGGTATTTATAGGGTGTGAAAGGCGGTTACCTTCACACGTGGGAGCAGTCGGGTTGCTCAGACTCGCGCGTTGACCCGCTCAGGGTTCGAAGCGTGTGGCATTGGAGTGCGTGAGGCCTGTTAGATGGGCTTTGGCCTTGGTGGGCCTTGTAGGGTCGTCCGGCCCATATTGGCTCTTGGGGCCTTATGGCTATGTCCTTTGAGTTTGCTTTCTTAGGGCCTTTAGTTAGGCAATTGGGGTATACTCAACAATTGCCCCCCAGGCGTGAGGGTGGTTATACAGTGACCAGACGAACGACTCACTTTTATACTAGCCGCGGGCGGGCGGGTGGGAGACTTCTGTTGTTGATCGTTTCAATATTCGACGGTCGTGCGACCGTTTTTTTTTTTTTTTAGGCGTACGACATATGCAGGAGGGGATGCCTCCTGGGTCGTACGGTTTGGGCTGCATTCATTTGTTTGTTTTGACGGGGTTACCCATTTACCCCTTCAGCCGAGGGATGCTCGGCCGTACGCCTATGTTGACGTGGGGGATGCCCACTTTTTGGTATCGTGCTTTACTGAAGCATTTGATAACCATATTTTTATTGAAATATTTAAATACTTTGAGAATGAAAATAAAGCGACAATTACAAGAGAGGGATATAACTGGGTCTTTGCTGAGTAGATTGCTTGCCTGTCCTCAGATATTGTGGTCATGATTTATTGAGAGTAAGCGCAGGAGGGAAGACTTGAACTCGAGAATTATCTCGTGCGCGTATACACTGATCAGGTCAGCCTCCCACTCTTCGGAATCCCATAGGAACCAGATTCCTCCAGAAAAGCCGTCCGGCTCAATGGTGTACTCCCCTTCCAGTGCCAGCTCGCCTTTGATATTCTGGGCTCTTTCGCCAGAGACCCTAGTTTCTGTAATTATAA
>AWUE01024458.1:0-20975 GCA_001974825.2 Corchorus olitorius
TACATATATATACTATATATTATTTTTAGTGACTATGGAAATTACTTAAAGGCCAAATTGAGGATTAATGTGGTGCCTCCTTTTGGCTTTTTTTGGTCTTTTCTCACTTTTCGGGTGACTAAAAGGCCCTCGATGAATTTCCTCCTTACTTTTCCTGCTGCCCTTTTTTTGTAATTTACTATTTTTTATATTTATGATTAAGTGTGTTTTAATTACATATTAATTGTGTGTTGATATTAGGATTTACCGGTTCAACTCCTCTGCAGGAATTCCAAAGGATTGGTGCTATAAATGTATCTACAATAATGGTTGATTCATGGGTAAACTATTGACATTCAAGTTCCGTTTTCCTTTCGTCTTCATTTCTATTTGGGTGGGTTTCTTCTTCCCTAACATTTCTCTAAATTGGTTTCACATGGACTCCGTTCTGTTTTCTAAAATTTCCAGGTGGACGTTGATAAGATCCTTCCAGTTAATTTAGCAGCACCTTAGGATGACATAACCTAAAATGCTGAGTTTTCACTTCTCACCGCAACATTTTGAGGTAAATCTGGATTTATTTGTTGATTATATTATTTGATACTTAAAATTAACATTTCCTTATTCCTCTTTTATTTTACAAAAAGTTTTTTTTTAATTTATCATTCGACTTCCTTTTTATTGAGGTTTCTATTAGTTGCTTATATTTAATATATTTCCACATTTCCAAAAGCACAATTAGCCAATGCTAAGTACAATCATTATGCTCCTGCAAATGCTCTCAACTAATTGAATTTTTCTAGGCCGTAATCTCAATTTAGGGCCCGAACTTTCATAATAAGCTCAAATAAGGGCCCCAAAACACAATTTCAACAAATTAGAAGACATACTAAGTAAATTTTTACAAATTAGGTTCTCCTTAGATGACAACCAATGTTTTTCCATGCGTACACATCAATTTTGATAGAAAAATGATGTTATTATATTAATTAAAAATCAAAACATATTAAATTCAATAAACATAGTATGATATAACATTTTCCGTGCTTTTTAATTTATATACATCTCACACACTAGTATTAACTAACATCTTGCACAATATGTCATAACTAAATATGTACTTTAATTTGTTGAAATTGTGTTTTGGGGCCCTTATTTGAGCTTATTTAAAAAGTTGAAGCCCTTATTTGAGACTTTAGTCATTTTCCTATAACAACTATACATGCTCTTTGACTACAAAAAATTAGGCCTTTTTTATGCAGAAGCCAAATTCTTCCACCTACCCGAGTTCATTAATTTAACAATTGCAATCAAGATTAAAAAATGACCGCAGCATACTATGTTTTTTTAGATAATCAACATACATTTCAAGCAACAATTAATATTAGTTTTATTTTGATGAATTATCTAAAGAAGATGACTGCAGCGCAAGCGCAGGCCGCCCTGCTTGTAATGGTTGATTCATGTGTAAACTATTGATATTCCAGTTCTGTTTTCCTTTCGTCTTCATTTTTATTTAGGTGGGTTTCTTCTTTCCTAACATTTCTCTGAATTGGTTTACATGGATTTCGTTCTGTTTCCTAAAATTTCCAGGTGGACATTGATAAGATCCTTCCATTTAATTTAGCAGCGCCTTCGGATGGCATAACCTAACGTGGGGAGCTTTCACTTCTCACTGCAACATTTTGAGGTAGATCTGGATTTATTTGTTGATTATATTATTTGATACTTAAATTTAACATTTCCTTATTCCCCTTTTATTTTACAAAAAGATTTTTTTTTTATTTATCATTCGACTTCCTTTTTATTGAGGTTTATATTAGTTGCTTATATTTAGTATATTTCCACATTTCCAACAGCACAGTTAGCCAATGCTAAGTACAATCATTTGTGATGCATTGTGTCATATGCCTCTGCAATGTCTCACCTAATCAATTTCCTACGACAACTATACATGCTCCTTGACTACAAAAATTAGGCATTCCTTATGCAAGAAGCCAAATTCTTCCACCTACCCGAGTTCATTAATTTAACAATTGCATGAAGATTAAAAAATGACCGCAACATACTATGCTTTTTTTTAGATAATCAACATACATTTCAAGCAATAATTAATATTAGATTTATTTTGATGAATTATCTAGAGATGGAGGAGTAGAATATTAGCTTTATTTTGATGAATTACCTAGAGATGGAGTAGAATTTAGGTAATGCACTTTTAGAATGAAAGAGAGGTCATGCGTTTTGCTTTATATATGTGAATTATTTGTTTCAATGTATGAGTTTCTCCTAACTGATTAACTTACATACAATGCAATATCTTCTTACTAACCGACTTAAACAACTACAAAAAATACAGCCCTAAGAAGAAGATGACTGCAGCGCAAGCGCAGGCCGCCCTGCTTGTTATGATTAAATTTACTAAACTTTATTATATGAATAAGTACTAAAACAATTATATGAATAATTTATAATAAATTTATAATTAGTAGTTTGTTTTTTAACATGATAAAATAAATAATAATAATTAATTAGTAATTTCTTGATAATTTTTTCTATTAGGTTTTACTACTGTCCTAATAATCTCACCGGTAAGGGTTGTAATTCTATTTTCATTTTTATGGATACTAATATTATTAATTAATTTATAATTTTAATTGATGTAATGAAAGAACATAAATTTAGATATTATATAACCAATATCTATTTGAACACATACCCCCACTTCATAATTAATTATATATTTAATATTCAAAATTAATATATAAAGGGACACATGTCAACTCTTTAACCCCGTATATGCAGTTTGCTAAACTTCACCGGTAGTCGATTGTAAAATAATAAATCAAATAATAAAGATATTAAATAATTTAAGAATTAAATATTAAAAAATTCAAGGCTGACCGATTTGATCCGAGTCCTAGACCCGAAAAACTCAAAACCCGAGTGACCTGAGGCCAAAACCCGAACCTGCCTGACCCTAGACCTAGCAAACCTGAGACCCAAATGACCTGAACCCAGATGAGCCGAAATCCGAATGACCCGAGAAAATTACCTGACTCATTTGACCTAAACCCAGATGACCCGAACCCAAAACCCGTCTAACCCACCCGATTGACTCCTCTAACCTTATAAGTCAAAGGAAATAATTGCATATTACTCTTTTTTTATATTTTAAAAACTTTAAATTCTTGTCACACACTCCAATTACACATTAAACTACCAATACACACTTCACAAATAGAAAAAGGTCAATCACAATAATTAAATTCTAAATAAATTTTTAACTTAATTAGTTTAAAGGTCAATCACACAATAATTAAATTCTAAATAAATGTTTAACTTAATTAATTTAAAAAATGATTAATAATTAATGATTAAGAAACTTATTTTAAATTTTAAACTTGATAATAATACTTTTATTAGTTTATATTATAATTGAAATAGGTCCAAACTACCAAAAAGTCTCCAATTTTTTAAAATTAAAATGGTAAACATAAAATATTTATAAAAATATTGAATTTAATGAAATAAAAATAGATTTTTTAGTAGAATAACTGTAAAAGTTTATTTCTAAAAAATAACTGTAAAATTTAAACAATTTTATTTAAGAAATATATTTTAAAAATTCTAATATATCTAAGTTTTTTAATTAATTAAATTAGTAAAATGGTAAAAATAAAAAAGGTATGAGGATAGTAGATTTAATTAAATAAAAATAGAGTTTTTAGTTGAGTAAAATATAAAAGTATAATATATTTAAGTTTTTTAATTAAAATAGTATAATGGTAAAAATAAAATAGTTATAAGGATATTAGATTTGATTAAATAAAAATAGAGTTTTTAGTTGGCTAAAACTACAAAAGTTTAAACAATGACATTTAAGAAATATATTCGAAAAATAAGGAACTCATACTTTTATAATGGATAATTCAAAAGTTTTACAGGAACTCATACTTTTATATATAGTATAGATATAGATATATAGTATAGATTTAGTGTTTTAATTGCATTTCTTTTGCATCATATTTTTCTTTCAAATTTTAAGAATGTAATTTTTTTTTTTAGAACCAATCAAAACCTATATGACATTAATCGAATCTTCTCTTCTATTTTTTTCATGTAGTATTAAGAATGATTATTACAAGTTAAGACCTATAAAGTTAAATTTTATATTATTCGACAAATGAAAATCTCTCTAACATGAACAAGCTTGCCTTGCATAACATAATCATTTTGTCATTTCTTTTTGAAGGATAATCATTTTGTCATCTAATCACATCCTTTTAGTGGAGAAAATTCAATCCCTTTATCCAGTGCTGTAGAAATTTAAATCTTTATTTATTATTGTTGTTTTAGGGAGAATTCCACTTAGGTGTATTAAACTTCAAAAGAATCAACGGTTGGTGGTATGATTAAAAGTTGTCAAAATTTGGTGTAATGATTCTTTTTAGGTGTAATGGTATCACTATTAGGTGTAATGAAAAATCAAATAAAATATCAAAAATACCCTTGTGTATAAAAGAGTACCATTTTCTCATTTGGCCGTCCCTCTTTCCTTTATTATTTATATTTGTTTTATCATATTTATTCTTAATCAGTGACAATTAATTATTATCTCATGCTAAAAATTTGGACATGTTTGATGCCAAAAAAAAATCTGGACATGTATCTCATATAGATAAATAATGTAAATAGGAAAATAAGAAATTTTTTATTGGGGAATTAAAAAGTATTGAACTTTAATCTAATGATTAGAAAAGTTTGATGATTTGGTTCTTTGATATTTAGGTTTGCGGCAAGTTGATGAAGGGCAAAGCTACCTGACATCAGGGAAGCATGGGGTAAATGAAATGATCCTCTAATTTATTCAGTTTATAAAAATGATTAAGGGTTTTGTGTTCTCTGAATTAATAAAATGCAATATATTCTTTTTGGCTAAATAGCCCCATTGCCCCCTGAACTTTGCAAATTTAGGTCAGTTTGCCCCCTGAACTAAAAATTGTGCCAGAATTCCCCTTCAATTTTCAAAATCACGCCAATCCCCCCCCCTCACCGTCAACGCCGTTAGTCACGTGCCATCACGTGACTAACTTTTACGTCAGGCCCCAAGTTAACTGCCTATGTGGCTTTTTTATTAGAAAAAAGAAAACAAAAAATAGTTCAAAAAAGAAAAACGAAAAAAAAACAAAACACTTTTTTTTTCCTCTCCCTACAAACACCTTTATTTTTCACCTGCAATAAATCAAAACATCACTTTTACTCAAAAAAAAAAAACACAAGAGCGTTGAGAACAATCAAGAACATAGCCTTTTGAACCCAGATCCCGGTGACCTTTCGAGTACTGGATGAAGACGAATTCGAGGGGTTTCGAGTACTGGCATGAGGATGAATTTGAGGGCTTACCTCTCGAACAACTGCCACTGGAAGTTGTTGTTCAGTTGGAAGTTGAGCCGCCAAGGAACTTGCTTTGGCTCTCTTGCTTCCTTTTTTTTAGTTCGTTTCTTCTTTGTTTTTTTATATCATTGAATTGAATTGAATTCAATATTGGGTGTTTGAGCAGATTAATTGTTTATGCGTCGTGTTTAGAAGGCTCAGACCCATTCGATTGTTTGAGAAACGTATTAATGCTATTAGAGGTATTTCTTTTAAATCGTTTTTATTTTACTATGTATAACTTTGTTTTAGCACCTTAACACTTGAGATTTTAAAATACCGAGCAATTCTTTGTACTTTTAAGAACCTGGTTATGAATTTGACAAGGCTTCATTATTGCAATACAATAATATGAGCTTTGGAGGACCTCCTGTGACTACACAATCCGTTGAAGAAGCCGATGAGCTTTTGTGCAGTGATGAGCAGGATTCTGCTATTGGTAATTTACCACAAAGATATATGCTTTACCTCTCGAACAACTGAGGTGGATCTACTCGTGGGCTTTCGAGTACTGGGATGGGAGGTATCCAACTGTTATTGCAATCTTTAGTTGTTGTTGGGTTGGAAGTTGATTCAGTGTTGTGTTGAGGATTCGCTGAGAAGATGTTGAATTGATGATCAATAGAAGAAAGAAATTGGTTTTGATGAAGAGGAAGAAGATTGTTGTGATTAGGTGAGCGATGGTCTGAATTTTGATGAAGGGTTTTAGGGATTTTCTTTTCCCTTTTTCTCTGATTTTCTTTCCCAAATCGTTTTAGGGATTTTATTTTATTTTATTTTTGTATTTTCTGTCTTTTTTTTTCTAATTTTTCCTTTTTTTATTTGTGTTGGACCCACCTTTGCTAACGTGGATATTCCACGTCAGCCAAAAAAAGCCACGTAGGCAGTTAACTTGGGGCCTGACGAAAACGTTAGTCACGTGACTAACGGCGTTGACGGTAAGGGGGGGATTGGTGCGATTTTGAAAATTAAAGGGGAACTCTTGCACAATTTTTAGTTCAGGGGGCAAACTGGCCTAAATTTGCAAAGTTCAGGGGACAATGAGGCTATTTAGCCTATTCTTTTTGGGGGAACAATTTTTTCTTTTCAAATTTTAAGGAAACTCCAGAACCATTTTTTCTTGCAACTGAAGCTTCAATAGTGAAGGCAGCTGCTGGCTTGACTCTTTGTGTTTCTGTAATTGGTAAGTCCTTTATATTTCCTATTCCTTTTCTTTTTTTTTTATAGAAATATATATAAAAAAAATGTGTAGGAGGGAAGAACAGAGTTTGCGGGCTTTGTGAGAGTGAGAAAGTCTTTTTTGAAAAATAGATAACTTTCATTCATGTAACTGATTTTACAATAATTTTAGGAATATCATCCTTCATTACATAAAAAACTACAGGGATTCTGAATTTCTAATTTCATTCCTTCCTTTTTTTTCTTCAATTAAAAAGGTTATTTTTGACATTACTCATAAATCACTCATTATACTTAAAAGGGATAAGTATCACCATTACACCAAATGTTGACGAATTTTCGCTATACCACCAATCATTGATTCTTTTGAAGTTCAATACACCTAAGTGAAATTTTCCCAAATAAATATTCTGAAATTGGTAATTTTATGTAAATCAAATTCATTTTTTAATACTTGTTTTATATTAAAATTAATATATATTATATTTGAATTATTATTTTGTGGTATATTAAATTATTGATATCAAAAAGTTATATAATTTAGATACACATACTAAAAATTAAAAATTTCTTTAATATATAAAAATTAATTTATAAATAATTTATTAACCCGATATTGATCCGATCGATCTGACGGTTGAACCACTTAACCCGTAACCCGAAGGCTTGAATGGGTTAGTGTCCGGGCCGGTTTTAATAACTATGATACGGACGTCAAGGGATGTGGTTGACTACTTGTTCATTAAGTTCAGCTTACCTTCAGTTTAATACTATTAGTACTTGCTTTGGTTTTTCTGACAAGGTTCTTTCATAATTCAATCATCGTCCTATGATCAAAGAATTTATGCTTTTAAAGTTGACATGATATAATTTAGGAAAATAACGATAGGGTTAACAGCTGTTTCTTATCCATGTTTAATTCAAAGTGGCCTACTTTTCACTTTTTTTCACCACCTTAATAAAGATAAATGTTAGGAATCTGAATTATGATTCTTCAGTGATCCTAAGCTTGTTGACTAGGTAGCAACTGCTTACTATAAATCCCCTTAATTAACCACGCAAGTATGAAGTTGGCACAAATTCCTACTTGTCCATGTTTAAGATGTACACTATGATCTGCAGAAGATGATTAGAACTCCGCAACATATCTAAAAGATAGAAACAAAATGTCAAATGCAAACAAGGCAAATTAATAGTATTTGCATTTTCGTTGCTCACAAGTCAAATTACATTACACAACGGTAGTGAGACCAGTTCAAAAGAATAACAAAAGCACCCTCCCCTTTTAAGAAGATAGTAATTCATTCAAACTCTGCATTTCATTTGATTTTACAAACACCATAGCTTACAAATTTACAGACACTTCTCGCTTTCAACTATTCTGTAATGACACAACTAGTTGAGCTGAATCATTTCATTCTTCTACCTGCATAATCATTAATAATTGAAGATTTCCTTAAAACTTGATGGTAGAAAGTAGAAACTACTGCTACCGCAAGAAAATAAGAGAGCAATGTAAGAACCTTACTTCATTTTCCTTGACTAGTGATTGAAGTGGCAACAAAAATCCTGGAATTAAAGCGAAACAAACCAAAATGATATGTGTTGCATCCATTATGATTTCATGCCCCATTACAGAGACATCTCGCTCAAATTATTTGTTCCTAGAATAGACTTCAATCAAATGCGGGCAACTACCCATCCAAAGACAAGAAGACCAAAATTTAAGGAACAAGGCTGGTGCAAAGCACTACTAGAAGGATCAAGTTGATATATATGACATAGAAAAGCTTGTTCCTAATCAACTTGCTTTGGGGCTCCATGTGAAAAGGGTTGATATAGGAACTGTGACAATATGAGTTGATTGTATTTTCCTTTATGGAGTCATTTTTGTGGCGACCACAGTGTTGAGTTTTGTAGGTTTTTGTCTTTTTTGGTTCTTGGATATCTTCTAAGTCTCCAGCAATTTGAGAACCAAATTGTAGTCACTTTTGGATCTCCATAAGTGGCTGAAACCATGTTTGATGGCAGCTTCTTACAGCCCTAGTACAACACATTTTCAATTGTTGTTTTTTCCCTTTCTTTTCCTCCCACCATGTTAAGTTCTTGTCAAAATGAATGTCTTATTTTCTAGGTGGGACTGCCTCGGTCAGAGTTAGACAACACAGACAAAGTTATTACTTAATTGTGCCACCACAGTTTCAAGCCAAGCTTGTTACCTATTATTAACCGATAATAACATATAGATGCTAAATCCCCACAAAGATGGTATTAAGCCCCCAAAATAGACCACGGCTTTATTCCTTAGAATTCAGTAATGGTGCTCTAAACATAATAAGAAGCACAAAACAAAACCCTCTTGCCAGAAACAGTACTAGAATTTGTCTAATCCCACCATTCATGGCCATATATTGCTCTTTATCTAAATTCATGACAATTGGCTAAGTATGCAACCTTAGTCAAAACCACCAGTTACAGATAAAATTAACTCTGTTTGATAGGGCAAACTCAAATTAGATGCTGGAAGATATTATGAAAAAAATTGCTGTAAATCATGCGCAGCAAATACAGTGAAATGATTCTACCTCTTTTTGGACCAGATATTTCTTCGGGTGGTTGTAGACAAGTCACACTTAATATCCTTTACATGGCCTTTTTTAACTCCGGATTGGGAGATCCCTGTAACAGTAGCAGAGTATTGTCACTACACACTCAACAAATTCAATAGAACAAAGTTATAAAGCTAAAATACTTTCTTTTTAGTTCTCTTTGATTGAACTTCAGTCTCCTCCTCTTCCTGTTCAGTCACTTCACCGGAAGCTCCAGAAGATTCCTCTGACTCAACAATTTGTGATGCTGATTCATCATCCGAAGAATCAGTTAATAGATTAAGATTACACTCACTTTCTGATAAGCCTACAAGTGATAAGCTTTAGCCTATAGCCTTTCTAATTACCTTGTTATTATCTTTGTAATTATCCTTTGTATTTATCACTTACCTTGTACCTATATATTGTGAATCTGTCAATACAATCGATACTACTTCTCCCAACTTCCAATATCTTCACCTAAGTTCTTTATGGTATCAAGAGCCTTTGCTTAACAGCAAATTTTTCTCTTGTCTACTTTTTTTTTTTCGATCCTTCAAAATGTCTACCACTTCATCTTCATCAACCTCAGAAACACCTGTTCTTTCTTCTCAAAACCTGTTCTTTCTTCTCAAAACTCTACCTCTGCCTCATCACCATTAACTCAGCCACCCAACTTCCTATCAAACTTACCACTGTGAATTACCCTTCATGGAGGGCTCAGTTCAATTCTCTTCTTCTTGGCCATAAACTTCTTGGCTTCATTGATGGAACAAAACCAGCTCCATCTCAATCCATCAACACCACATCCGATAACATCACTCAACAGACATCAAATCCTGCTTTTGATTTGTGGTTCCAACAAGACCAACTCCTTCTACATGGAATAATTTCTTGAACAACCGAATCAGTTGTTCCCTTTATTGCATCATGTCAGAGTTCGAGAGAAGCATGGGACAAGCTGTCCAAATTGTTTGCCAACAAAAGCAGGTCTCGGATGATGTCTCTGCGTGAGAAACTGGCTTCACCGAAAGGAAGTAAAACTGTAAGTGAATACTTCCAATCTCTTAGAACTATTGCTGATGATTTAGCTCTAATTGGTTCTCCAGTGACTGAGGAAGACCTAGTAATAACAGCACTCAATGGCATTGGTGCTGATTTCAAAGAACTTGCTGCTGGAATTAGAGCAAGGAAAACACAAATCTCCTTTGTAGATCTGATGGACAAGATGAATGATTATGAAAGTTTCTTAAAGAAACAAGAAGCTGCCACTGATTACATGCTGCCTTCTGCAAAATCTGCCTTCAAGCCTTCGAACAGTCAAGGTGCAAAGCCCAGGCAATTTAATAAGTCCTCTCCGAACCAAAACAGAAACAATGCTGGCAACAATCAAAGAAGGCAATCTGGTCTGAATGCAAACAAGGTCACATGTCAATTTTGTGATCGTGTTGGCCACAGTGTAAAACAGTGCTTCAAAATTAAGCCAAAACAGAATCAGTTTGCTGCAAACAATGCAACAATAACTCCCAGAAACAACAACTAACTCCCAGAAACAACAACTGGATTGCTGACACTGGTGCCTCTCACCACGTTACTTCGAAGATGGAAAATCTTGAGTCAAGCACTCCCTACCATGGCAATGATGAGCTTTACATAGGAGATGGTTCAGGTTTAACAATCTCTTATATTGGCTCTACTAAACTCCATACTCCAAATTCTTCTTTTGTTTTACACAATACTTTATGCGTTCTTCAGGCTAATCAAAATTTAGTTTCTGTTTCTAAATTTTGCAAACAAAATAAAGTCTCTATGTGAACTTTTTCCTTCCTCTTTTTTGGTCAAGGATCTCTACTCGAGGATGCCATTAGCCCAGGGACGAAATAAAGCTGGTGTTTATGAGTTTTCCACTGCAGGGCCGATTCTGAAGCCACAAAATTTAGCCTTAGTTGGCATGCTCTTGCAATCTTTTCTTCCAAACATTCATCTAGTTTATGTAATTCATGCTCTTGCAATAAAATTCATAAACTTCCTTTCTCCACTCTGTCTTTAATGAGCAATGCACCTCTTGAAATAGTTTACTGATGTTTGGGGTCCTGCCCGTGTTACCTCTACTGATGGTTTCAAGTACTATGTCTCTTTTGTTGACTACTATACACGATATACTTGGCTTTTTCCCATGGCTAACAAATCTGATGTTTTCAGTATTTTCAAAAAATTCAAAGTCCTTGTTGAAAGACTCTTTAACAGGAACATCTTAACCATTTACTCTGACTGTGGAGGTGAGTATGAAAAGATGACTCTTTTCTTCCAATATCTTGGCATCCAACATCTTCAAACACCGCCCTACACTCCACAATATAATGCTTTTGCAGAAAGGAAACACAGGTCCATAGTTGAAAATGGACTTAGCTTACTACATCAGGCATCTATGCCATTGAAATACTGGCCTCAAGCCTTTCAAACAGCACTCTACCTTGTAAACAGACTTCCATCCAAGGTATTATCCAATAAAAGTCCCTTTGAAGTTCTTTTTAAATTAAAGCCTAACTACAACAAATTGAAAGTCTTTGGGTGTTTGTGTTACCCCTGGTTAAAGCCGTATTGTGCACATAAAATGGATGTAAAATCCAAACCTTGTGTCTTCATAGGCTACTCAAAAAATCAGAGTGCCTATTTGTGTCTTGAGCCTATTTCAAATTGTGCATATGTGTCTAGACATGTGCTTTTTGATGAAGGGAATTTCCCTTTTAATCAGCTAGCAAGATCACAAGAAGAGAAACATTCTTCCGAATCCATTTCTTCTATCTCTGATGTTCCAGTTATCTCAACTGTTCCAAGCCTGCAGGCAGTTCACTCTTCAGCAGAAAACTCATCAACACAGCTTAAAATGGCATCTATCAGTAGTCATCCTTCTTGATCAAATAATGAGGTTAGTTCACTTGACCCTACTGTTTCTTCTTCGTTACCCATAATTAATCAACCACAACCTGTCATAAGAACCCATCCTATGAAAACCAGATCCCAAAACAACATATTCAAACCAAAAAAACTAAACTCTGCCACTAAACACCCTCTTCCTGATACACTTGAACCCACCTCAGCAACCCAAGCAATAAAAAAACCTGAGTGGAAAGCTTCAATGCTTGAAGAGTTCACTGCTTTACAAAAAAATCGAACCTGGGAGCTTGTTCCTCCACTAAAAGACAGAAATATAATTGGATCAAAGTGGGTGTTTCGTGTCAAAACAAACCCAGATGGATCAGTTTCCAGATTTAAAGCTCGGCTAGTCGCAAAGGGCTTTAGCCAAAGGCCAGGTTTGGACTACAAGGACACTTTCAGTCCTGTCATGAAGCCAGTAACAGTGAGACTTGTGCTTAGTATTGCTGTGTTAAACAACTGGCCCTTGCACCAGTTAGACATTAACAATGCCTTTTTACAGGGAGATCTATCCGAGGAAGTTTACATGAAACAACTAGCAATGTTTGTTGATAAGAATAAACCTCATCATGTGTGCAAACTTAGAAAAGCAATATATGGCCTTAAGCAAGCACCCAGGGCCTGGTATCTTGCACTTAGCAATTTTCTGAAGTCTTATGGTTTTATAAACTCGGTGGATGATACTTCATTGTTCATCTTTCACAAATATGATTGCTTACTCTACATGCTTGTTTATGTTGATGACATAGTTCTTACTGGGAATAATTCTGAGTTCTTGCAGCACTTTATTCAAGATTTGTCTAACAGGTTTGCTCTTAAAGACTTGGGAAGATTACACTATTTTCTCGGAGTTGAAGTAACATATAATAGCTCTGGGATTATTTTGAGTCAACATAAGTATATTCATGACATACTTAAAATGACGAATATGGAGGGAGCAAAGCCAGTGTCAACTCCCCTCTCCAATTTTGTTCCTTTGAAGCTTCATGATGGTACTACAACAACAAATGCTGAACACTTCAGGAAGGTAGTTGGCTCTCGGCAGTATTTGACATTGACTCTGCCTGATCTTAGTTTTGCAGTGAATAGGCTTTCCCAGTTCATGCACAAGCCGATTGAGGCTCATCTTCTTGCACTTAAAAGGGTGTTGAGGTATCTAAAGGGTACTATTATGCATGGGTTACATCTCAAACGCCAAGCTGCACCATCCCTGGTGGTATATATTGATTCAGATTGGCTGGAAACCCTTATGATAGAAAGTCTACTTCTGCCTTTATAATTTATCTTGGTAATACTCCCATCTCATGGAGTTCCAAGAAACAAAAAATTGTTGCGAGATCATCGATTGGGGCAGAATTTCGATCCATTGCTACTAGTGTTTCTGAATTAACATGGATACAGTCCATTATGTCTGAGTTGCAAGTTCAAGTTCCTAAGGTTCCTCTTGTGTTGTGTGACAATGCTTCTGCTACCTATACTTGTGCCAATCCAGTGTTTCATACTCGTATGAAACATCTGGCTTATTTCTTTGTACGAGAGAAGGTCAATAGGGGCTGCTGCAAGTGAAGTTCATACCGAGTCAACTTCAACTAGTAGATGCTTTGACAAAGCCCTTGTCTGCTGCAAGATTTCACTCTCTGCTGTCCAAGATTGGTGTCTGCTCCACTTCCACCATCTTGCGAGAGGATAATAGATTAAGATTACACTCACTTTCTGATAAGCCTACAAGTGATAAGCTTTAGCCTATAGCCTTTCTAATTACCTTGTTATTATCTTTGTAATTACCTTTGTATTTATCGAGAGATTATTAGGTGGATCGGGTCTACCACGTCATCCGTGGTCCCGACCAATAAGATTTTGACAAATCAGAGTTTTTCCTACAATTTCTAAAACCCTAGCCAATTAATGTCCTAAATTTATGGACTTACCCTGTAAATCTCATCTAGTGAAACTAGGGGCTAAACCTGGTGTTAAATTTGTACCTAAATTTTAGGAAGAAATCTGACTTGTCAAAATCTTATTGATCGGGACCACGGATGACGTGGTGGACCCGGTCCACCTAATAATTTCTCGTATTTACCACTTACCTTATACCTCTATGTTGTGAATCTGTCAATACAATCGATACTACTTCTCCCAACTTCCAATCTCTTCACCCAAGTTCTTTATCAGTTTCCCCTTCCATGGATGTATTAATAACTTCACCATCTCTAACACCTATATGATTAAAAAAAATGTTAGATACCAGCTTCACTACTTGCATTGTAATCTGCACTAACATATGAAATTAGGATAACTTGCATTGTAATCTGAACTAACATATGAAATTAGTATCCTATCTGCAAATAGGAGCAGCTGAGCTCACAAAGAGTTGAAATCAGATCTTACGGAATTACAGGCATATGGAGGCAGAATTGCTAACATATAAACTTAGCAGTGGAAATAAGATTTTACTAACAGCGTTACATATTTTCACATACTCTCAAACTTGTTCATGTTTGTGAAATTACTTGGTATTAATATTATGACACCACAACCGTTAAATGGAATCAAATACTATTTCACCTACTCTGCAAAAGAGGAGCCATTTCAAATTTGTTATCTTTCTTGTCTTAGTTGAAAACTATTGTTATTGTGGTGCTAGAGTGCATGATTAAAGAAGGAAATCTAAAACTTGAAACACCATTTTTCTTAACCATTTGAATTAATCCGAGCCACATAGAAATCAAGAGAGAAATCAAGATGCTTCTAGACACTAGAAAATAAATAAAGTTAGACCAGCCATAATCCTCAAATATCATATTAATTATACCAATTTGGAAATCAAGATTTTTACTTAATGGCTTGTGTCTTCGAACCCTTAATGAAGCTGCTAAAGATACTACAGATTAGTTGTTTACAAGACTGCTTGAGGTATCCAAGTAAATTGACTTGAGCTGAGAGCAGACCTGACGGCTGAAACTTTGCTATATTTATCTTGTTTGCCACAAGATCAAGGTACCCCATAGTTTTGACAATAACATTAAGTACAAACTACAAAGTAAGTCAGACCAATTTTCCACAAACCTGAATTAGAAGGCTCCAGGTTAGATGTCCAAGAAAAATCAGATGTAGAAATAGTGACAAATTAGATTAACCAACCTTCTATAACGTCGGATTCTACACTTTCTCCATCACTTCCAGCCATAGGAAAACCTTCTATGTTGCCAATCTTCTGTCGATGTATTTCTGCATTTCTTGCAGTCACCTCCTGCTCCTTCTTGTCCATGTGGAACTTATTAAGTTTCTCCTCAAACTCCTCAATGCATGCTTTCAGTTCTGGTTTGGCAAACTTCTTAGCCTGTTAGCCAACCAATGTGAAAAAATAAATAAAATCATCGTCTATTCGAGTAAAAACATCAGAGAAACTGAAAAATATGGGTAACTTCTTTCAGTAATTAACTGAGTACCTTGCTAACTATGTTTCTAAAGTGATCCATCACAGTATCCTCAGACAGGGCATGTTCGTAAGTCTTAAAAGATTCTATGAGCTTTTTCATTCCCTTCTCAGTGAATTGCAACTGAGAAAGACAATAAGAGATATGCTCCCCATTGCCTAGCATCTGCAGCAAAAGATGAATCTTGCTATAAGCGAAAACTAACTTCCATCATTCATAATGAAATATCAAACCTTTTTTCCATTTCTCTGGGCAATATCAAGCAATGTGGTTAAAAAAAAAAAGGACGGTGCAGTTCTCTGAAACTCTATAGTCTATATACTGCAATTTAAAGAGAAAAAGATGCAATGCTTCCCAGATCTTGCACATGCTACTAAACTAATACCTGTCTGGCCAAAAAAAATACTAAATTAATACCTGCTTGAACTGAACAAGGAAGCAAAAGATGACAGAGAAACCTCTGGTTCCAAAAAAATTATTATTTCAACTAAATTGACACCCTAATCGCATCAGTGCTTTGGCTCATGCAATGCAATTCTCAGCCCACAGAAAAGGGAAGAGAATTTTCAAAAAAACAAGAGAGAGTTTAGATGAGAGACAATAAATGATCTCAATGAAGAATATTCACAACTTTTGAAGCTTAAACTGAAAGTTATAGCTTCTCTGTCAATAAAGTGGGTATTTTTAAGAAAACTATATGCATTGTAAATGACAGACATATTACAAACAGGTAGAAAGAATAATGTCTCTAACGCAATAGCAGGCATCGGAGATATTTTTTTGGCCGGAAGGCATTTAAGATTAAAACTGCTAAAATGCAGTAAGATTAGAATTGTCCCAAGAACATGCTAGTTTGTTAACACTAAAGGCTTGTGCTTTTGTCTTAATTTCTGTAATACACCAACAGTAATATTTGAAAGAGGACACTAGTACCAAACGATCATCTCAGATGAATAAATAGGAAGGAAACTTAAAAGAAATCAAAGAATACATGCCTGTGACTCCACTAAACCTATTGCAGAGCTTTTCAACAAGTGATTCCATTTGTTTATCCTGAAAAATTTTATAGATATCAAGTTAATGACATTATCTTAAACACAACCTTTTCAGTTTCAACTTAATGAACCAATTCATACCTTCTTGAGGGAACCAATTAAGAACTGCATAATGTTGCAGAAAGACTCTTTCTTCAAATCTTGGGTGGATAATTTGCCGAGTATATCTGGGACTGGGAGTAAATTATATATTGGATTGCTTCCTGGCGATATAATTAGAAAGAAAAGTGTTACTAGGCGATATACGTTACTGCTTTCTACAATTTTAGTAGTTGAATATCACCATTCACCTTTCTTTGACAGTTCATGAAAAAAGAGTTTTGCCAGATTAGCAATCCTCTCATCATGGTCCTCCACACAGACAGCCATCTCATTTATGTAACCTTTTACCTAATCCAAACACGCCGAAAATCAGAACCCTAAAGCTGTATAATCTTGAAAAAAAATTAATAAACGAAGAGTATCCAGCATCTAGCTACTTTCTTACCTTCATCATGTCATTTAATATCAGATGTGAAAGAACCAGAACAGCATTCTTCCTAACAGAAAACTGAAGGATCCCTTAACCGAGCATACATGTTCTCTGTCCATGGTTCTAACAAATCAGGAAACCGAACTGCCAAATCTCCAAGAGCAATAGTGCAATTGGAACGAACAATTTCTGATGATGCATTCTCGACAACGGTGAAGAGAAGCTGGAGATTTGCATCACTGGAAATTCATTCAATAAAGATTCAGGCACAAATTCTCCTCTGACTCAAAACAGCAGATAACTCATTGAAGGGTTTATAGATTTAGAGAGAGTTACCAATAATTGGCATCTATAATCATAAATCGGCATAAAGCAAGCATTGCAGAGGCCTGTAGTACTGGATACTGAGTACACAAAAGTCAAGTCAATTTGTTGAGCAAGATTTTTAACACCTATAATGAGTATACAAACAATCTGACACAGAAAAGAGAAGATGTACTATTTTTCACACCAGAAGTTACATTTGTTGATTCTTATTATTTTCCTAATGATTGTACATTTACAGTCAACGATTTAATCTATATGCATGAGATTACTTTGGAAATGTCATAATATTAAATTTTGGAATCAAAATCATTATTAACATGATCCCATAGTTGGGAGACAGCTTTAGTCATAAAGTTCAAATGATATAGAAAATAGTCACAATTTTGTGCAGCATTAACAACGTGCTTTATTGGGAATGCTGATAATGGAACTCAAAGGAATGTACAAAAATGATAGAAAATAAAAAGCGCAAGCTGAAAATTGCACCTTCTGCATCAAGGAAAAATTTCTGCAGAGCTTAGAAAGGAAAGGTGCACACTCTCCAATCAAATTCTTTTCACTGGAACCACCAGAAACAATTTCCTTCTCTGTTTTTTCAGCAAGTGCGTCTATTACTGCATCCTCAGAAGCAGCAAGACCTAGTTCAGCGTTGATACTATTATCCTGTACGACATCATAAGATTACAAATTCATAATTATAGGTTTCTTAAATCTGATTATATCCTTTGTTAAGAAACAAATAATAGGTCAAACTGTGTTCTACCCCGTAAATAATGAAATATTCAAAAGATGACATTACCTTTTGTGCTTCAGCATTTCCTGTACCTTCAGCATCCATTTTTTCTTTTCTACTTTTCTGTTTCTGGATCTTCCGAATACAAGGTTCAATGTATACCAGTTGGAAACGGAACTAAGAGATTTCTTCACAAGATCCGCAGCTAAGGTTTCTGGAGTTGGATGAATCATATATACTGCCCCTATTGCTTTCTCAGCAGCAGCATACCATATGTTATCTGGAAGCCCAGAGCTTGTAATTAAGCTTTCCAGAATCCCAAATATGCGGCTGCCATTATTTAGTAACAACTTTTTCTTATCCTCTTCAGACAATCTCTGAATAGCAAATGCATGCTGTCCTAGCAAGCAAAGGTTCAACTTTAGCCCAACGACCGAAGCCAATGTCAATAACATCCTGTAAGTGAGACCCAAGAATTGAAGTGGATGATTTTGCTGCCATACAGAGGATTGCTAAAGCCCCACGACTTTGCTCAGCAATTGTTCCATTAACGTTAAAGCAAAAGAAATCCCATAGTGCTGATATCTGCAGGGCACACAATGGAGAAAAAAAATAATCATTGATATTATTATGAAAGCAGACTTTTAACCATGAGAAAATTATAGGTAGAGATGTCATGAGCTGTCACAACGCGCAGGTCTGGGGATCCGCCGCCCACGACTTGGGGAAACTACTGTAATCTATTTACGGATGGGAGTTGCCACTAATCTTTTTTATGGTGCGATTATTTACCTATTTGACTATTAAGTTTAATGTTAACCAAAACTTAGCGGAGGTAACACCACACTTAATAAAGTCTAGTTAATCAGAAATCTTACGGTTCAGGAGTCAGGTACGTGTGGGGAAGGATTAGCACCCCCACGACACCCGTCGAAAGACGGCACTGACTAGTCTAGAACAAACGTATAGGCTTCAATTAATGGTTGTCTCTATTCTTAATGCTTACATCTATTCATGCCAAGTTTAAAGGTTTTCTTAACGACTTTTAATAATGTTAACCCACTGTCTCATTATGGATTACCCCGAATTAAGCTCATTTTACTTATTTCTGCTTTTTACTTTTTAGTTTAATTATTCAGAATTAACTAATTACCGTTTACTCTTTCTTTTACTCTTTAGTTTAATTACTCAAAATTAAACTAATTACTGTTTATTTCTTCCTTTACTCTTTAGTTTAATTACCCAGAATTAAACTAATTATTGTTTACTTCTTCTTTTACTCTTTAGTTTAATTACCCAGAATCAAACTAACATTTTCTTCTTTTACTATTCAGTTTAATTACCCAGAATTAAACTAAAATCTGTTTACTTCTTCTTTTACTCTTTAGTTTAATTACCCAGAATTAAACTAACATCTGTTTACTTCTTCTTTTACTCTTTAGTTTAATTTCCCAGAATTAAACTAACCTTTTTTTCTTTTACTATTTAGTTTAATTATCCAGAATAAAACTAGGTGTAAACTTCGGTGCTCCCGTTGTGATGCTCCCACTTTTCAATGTGATGCACCCATTCAGTTCTGACCATTGGATGCAACATCTATTTTTCTGACTGTCGGATACTAAAAGGTTTAACCTGTTAAACCGGTTTTAAAAACCTTTTGAAATGAATTCGTATGTGGTAGTTCTCGTGATAGATTTTTACAACTTTTTTATTCCAATCGTTGATATCAACTACTTTTTTTTACTTGATTTATTATTTTTTTTTTCTAACTTTTATCATGACCTCATAAAAATAAGAACAGAGCGAAGCTAAGGATGCTTAATATTCATACGTAAAATAAATTATGTTTTTTTTTTTCAATTTAGTTTCAATGGAATTATTTATAACATTATTTTCTTCTGTTAGATTAGATTGCTCTTAAAATTTTATGTGAATTATTATATGGATCAAATTTGAGTTTTAGAAGTACTTTACCATATTGTTCGTATTTGCGAATAGTTATAATGTTGTTTAACACTTCAGATTTTGCCATCCATTGACATGATCAAAGAACGATTATAACAGAAATTAATCAACTCCCAAATTTTGCAATTGAATAAATTATACGACTCTGCTTTTCGGTTATTAATTATTGCTTTGTCACAAGAAATCCGTCTATTTTGATGTTTTCTTTTTCTCTAATATTATGATCCTTGTCTACTAGGAGTTGGTTTTTGACTGCCATCCGCCCCCCCCCCCCCACCACATATATATCTATATACTATATCTATATCTATATCTATATCTATATACTATATAAGTCTAAACTTCAAAATCATTGATCTGAAATATCTAAAATAACCTTTTTAATTTTAAAAGTTTAGTATTCATTTAAAGGGTATACATGTATTTATCAAATTAAACTTTTAAGGTTCAATATGTAATTTCATTTATCAATTAAATTAAATATATTATTATATTAAAATTTATAATTTCTTTTACCGCACCCTTATTTCAATTAATTTTTAATTCCTATGTAATATATATAATAACTAAAATACTTACATTAATTAAATGTAATACTATAATAACTGAAATCCTTATATTAATTAAATTCTTAGATATTTTTTAATTCAAATTCTTAGGTATTTGTGCAAACGTATTGACTAAAAAGAAATATTGTTTTGTTGGCCAAAAAAAAGAAATATTGTTTCCTTAATAATAAATAAATCGGATCTTTAATATCTTTTATAATTTTGAAATTTTGTTTGACATTGATCTAATTTAATTTAATAAATCAACCACTAATATTCAACTAATTTTTTTTTTGTATAGTTCTATATATATATAATA
>AWUE01024460.1:0-20332 GCA_001974825.2 Corchorus olitorius
TTGTGAGAGCACTGAAGACTTGGGAGCACTATCTCATAGGTAAGGAGCTTCATTCTGTATTCTGACCATGAAGCCTTAAAGCACTTGAACAGTCAGCAACGGATTTCGAGCAACATGCACGCAAGGTGGATAACTTTTCTTCAGAAGTTTCCTTTTGTGTTGAAGCATAAGTCCGGAGTGCAGAATCGTGTGGCTGATGCTCTTAGTAGGAGGGCACTTCTCTTAACAACTCTTAGCAGTGAAGTTGTTGGATTTGACTATTTGAAAGAGTTGTATGAAGAAGATGAGGACTTCAAAGGAATTTGGCGAGATTGTCAACTTAAGCAACTTGGTGGAGAATTTCATGTTCATGATGGATACTTGATGAAGGAGAATAGGCTGTGTCTTCCTCGCTCTTCTTTAAGGGAGAAGTTGATTAAAGACTTGCATAGTGGCGGTTTAGCTGGGCATCTTGGTAGGGATAAGACTATAGCTACATTGGAGGAGAGGTTTTATTGGCCTCAACTTAAGCGAGATGTGGGAAAGATTGTGAAGTCTTGCTATGTGTGCCAAACTACCAAAGGCCAAGCTCAAAACACTAGTCTTTACATGCCTTTGCCAGTGCCTGATCGAATTTGGGAGGACTTGTCCATGGATTTCGTTTTGGGTTTACCACGAACTCAACGAGGTATGGATTCTGTTTTTGTTGTGGTGGATAGGTTTTCAAAGATGGGGTATTTCATTCCATGTAGGAAGACAACTGATGCTTCAGGAGTTGCAAAACTATTCTTCAAGGAGATTGTCAGATTGCATGGAGTGCCAAAGTCTATCACCTCAGACCGTGATACCAGGTTTTTGAGTCATTTTTGGTTGAACTTATGGAAGTTGTTTGATTCTTCTTTGAAGTTTAGTAGTACTGCTCATCCGCAAACTTATGGTCAAACCGAAGCACTCAATAGAACTTTGGGAAATCTTATTAGAAGCATTTGTGGAGATAAGCCTAGACAGTGGGATTTCGCTTTGGCTCAAGCGGAATTTGCTTACAATAATGCTGTGCATAGTGCTACAAACAAGTCACCTTTTTCTGTGGTTTATATGCAAAGTCCAAATCATGCTGTAGATTTGGTGAAGCTTCCTAGAGTTCCTGGTGTTAGTGTTGCTGCTGAAAACTTAGCCGAGCAAGTTCAAGAGGTTCAAGCCGAGGTGAAGCAAAGGTTGGAGAAAACCAATGCCGAGTACAAGACTCCTGCTGACAAACATCGGAGGGAGTTAGTGTTCAAGGAAGGGGATGAAGTCATGGTGTTCTTGAGGAAAGAGAGGTTCCCTATTGGCACTTACAACAAATTGAAGCCGAAGAAGTATGGTCCGTACAAGGTGCTGAAGAAGATTAATGACAATGCCTATGTCATTAACTTACCAGAAACTTGGGGCATTTCAAGGACCTTCAATGTTGCTGATCTGTACGAGTTTCATTCTTCCGAGGAGCATTTGTATCCGGAGATCAACTCGAGGTCGAGTTCTTTTTAAGTGGAGGAGACTGACGCAGGACGTTATTTTATTTTAATTATTTCTTTTTTGCTATTTTAATTATTTCCTACTTTAATTAGGATTTAGTCTTTTATTTTCCTAGTCCTATGTTGAGTTGGACTTAGGTATTTAGTTTGCCTATATAAAGGCCTTTTAGTTCAGAAATTAAACACAACTCTTGAATTTTTTTTTCTCTAAATAAAGCTTTTGTGGAATATTTTCCCAAAGTTGAGATTGTTTCTCAAACCTAAGAATTCTTGATTGTTCAAGGATCTTGTTTTCTTCGCTTACCGCTACGTCAAAAAGACTCTAGGACGGTTTAAGGGCTGACTTGGTCTTCAAGTTGGATTAAAAGTCTTCCTAGAACCAAAACTTAAGTAAAAATCGGATTCTGGAATTTTCTAGAATCGCACAGTAACCTCAACAGCAATTTCGGGCTTGAAGATGGCAAAAATGGGCTTAGGCTTCAAAGAAATGTTGTAGATCTCGGAATTAGCTTCGCAACGCCTACTCATAGGTCTTATTTGGAGGTCTGAGCAGAAAGTTATGACCTTTTTACTAAAACTGCACTAAATCCTAATCCAACTAGGACTATTTTGCGGGAATATGCGGAAATTAGATATTTATTTGGATATATGCGGCACAAATTGGGATTTTAACTCCAATTGTGGGCTTATATGGGCTGAGTATTATCCCATATAAAATATCCAAAAATCCAAAGCTCCCGGGCTTCTCCATAACTTGTCTTCAATTCTTCGCGATTTAAGATCAATCATCAATTCTTGCTTCTTGAAAAAAATCTTCTATGATCTTCAATTCTTCAAATTATCTTCAACAAATCTTTAATCACGAACTTTGAATCTCCAATTTTCACTCAAAATTACTTTGCTCATATATGTGTAAAAAGTCATCAAAATAGTTCCAAAAGTAGTGAAAATTAGCAAGTTTCCAATTACACATCACTTAAGGACTCAAAACACAAATATTAACAAAATAAGATATATTAGAGCATAAATTCATCCAAGAACATAATAAAATAGCTATAAAAATAGGGTTGTTTTTGACTCGATCACCATGCATCCTTTAAAATAGGAAAAATCATCACATCTCAGGCATCATAGCATTATCATTACATGACACAGAAATAGCGTGGCAGGACTAACAAGCATTGGCATGCAGTTTTATCTTCAACTTCAGTTGTCAAGGCAGAATCAAGCAGGCCATAGGTACAACAATCACAACATTCAAAATTGGTCCATCATCAATTCGAAAATAAGGGAGCTTTAACATTGATCACAACAAACAAGATGACATTCAACCACCAATCCATATTGCAATACCACTCCCAATCGCAATCAAAATTCATGGACAAGAGCAATTAAAATTACAATAAAATAAGGACAAATGGGAAGCCAGCTTACCAAATTATTCTGAACCCAGCCAAATGTGGAAAGGTCAACACAAAGCCCCTTGTCGATGTGTCATTGCCTGATTAGTCTCAAAAGGACCTGGAGCTTACCTCAGCACTTAATAAGCAAAAAAAAGAGTGTGATGCAAAACAAACCAAGAAACTCAAGTGAATTTCATAAAAAAACAAAATGGCAAAATAAGTTTAAGAGAGAGAAGGGCAAGGACTAACCTCAGACACGTTAGTTTGCCCAAAATTGGCCTCGCCACAAAGGACAGAGATTACTTAACACCCATCTCTCAAAGGGAAATTTCCTGGAACCAAGGAAGTAGGGTATAAGTGGAAAACAAAAGAAGAATTGATCCAAGACCTTCGATCTATGTGATGCACGGCTAGGATTGGAGCTAAATCTAACTTAAATACTACATTTTAAGAGCTAGAGAGAGGAGGTTTTTCGGGAAAAAAATCCAGAGGGTTTCTTTCAAAAAATTGGGATAACAACTATGGTTTTTCTTGAAAAATTAGGGTTCGTCGTTTCTTATCATTTTTTTCTTGAATATTACAAAAAGAAAACAAAGGAGAAACTCCATGGAAAGGCTCACCTAGTTAGGATTTCATCCTAAACCGTGAAGGGAGCCTGGAATTCCCTGTTTGCTTCTTTTCTTAAAATTTTTTCTTCAAAAACTTGTTCCTTTCTTCGGGTTTCATAGGTTGTTGGTCTTAAATTTTGTTTTAAGGGAAATAAAGGCACTTTTGCTGTTCTTGACTGTGAGGGGAGGAGAGATCCGACGCTGCAACTAAGATTGGAAGGGAGAGGTGGCGATAGGGTTTGGCAGGGAAGAAGAAAGGAAAGGAAGAAGGACGATCGGGTTGTTTTCTAGGCCAAGTTCGGGTTTTTTTATCGGATTAGGAGGTAGGCTTTCAAATAATTTCATTTCAGCCCCTATTTTATTATCGATCAAGTTATACATGTTTTGTTCTGTCGATTTCGTCCCTGATTGGTGATGTTTATGTTTGATTTCGCCACTTATTTGTGATTTAATGCGATTTACTCCCTGAAAGTTAGATTATTCATTGGATTCCATAAATTTTTTCCATTGATCATAAAAGTCTGATATTTTTAACATAGTTATTAATAAACGTCTAATTCTTTAAGTGTAAAAGACTTTAATCAATAATAAATATTCAATTTTTAGTATAAAAAGCTTTTATTTTGGTTAACTCATGATAAAGACTCAATTTTAAGTGTAAAGGACTTTAATTTTCGATAAATTAATAATAAAAATGTAATCTTTGATTGAAAAATGTTAGGACTTTGTTAAAGTGATAAAAATGTAATCTTTAAGCTAAAAGATGAGATTTTTGGTTGATTAATAATAAAAATGTAATATTTGATTGAAAAAAGGTTAGAACTTCTGTAAAGTGATAAAAGATAAGATTTTTGATTGATTTATGAAAAAATGTAATCTTTAAGCTAAAATTTTTGGACATTTGAGTAACTTGTAAATAAAAATGTGATTTTTGAGTAAAGATTGAACTTTTAAGCAATTTGTAAATAAAAATGAGAAGATTAAGTAAAAGATTGAAGATTTTGATTAATTTGTCAATAAAAGTGAGATTTTTAAGTAAAAGATTGACCTTTTGATTAATTTGTAAATAAAAATGAGACCTTTGGACTAAAGGATTAAATTTTTGATTAGTTTGTAATAAAAAAGAAATCCTTGAACTAAAAGATCGAACTTTGACTAACTTGCAAATAAAATCGAGAGCCCTGAACTAAAAGATTGAACTTTTTGATAAGATTGAAATAAGAATGAGGATCTTTAAGTAATTAGATTGAATTGGAAAATTTGGGAATAAAAAGATAATCTTCAATTCAAAAAGATTGAGCCTTGGTTAATTGGAAATAATATTTCATAATGAACGGTTAGGATCTAGTTGAATTATTGATCGACTTCGAGTTAAGTTTCTACTTGTGTGATGGGTGAATCCTGGTTAAGACTTAGTAGCCTAGTCAGTTCATCTGCATTTCATTTCTATTTCAGTTAAATTACTTGTTGCATAACGTTAAATGGTTGACAACCGCAGCCTTCCGAAGAAGGGGCTTTCAGTAGTGGTCGAGTTTTCGGGACTCTCTGAATGTCCCTGAGGATGAGACGGGTCTTCTCGGGATGCGTCGGAGTTCGGAGCACATATCCCGGGAAGGGATTTCAATAACCCAGGACTACGTGAGTTAGCTTAAATAAATGAACCTTTGCATGCATCATTCCATTCATTGCATTACTCAGAGTTTAGAGTCAAATTCAAAATATCAGTCTTGTCTTGTTTCCATTTTTCCCAAATTGTCCTTCCATGCCGGAAGGTGTTGTTTAAATTCCTATTTTGCCCTTATGAACCAGAAGGTGTTATTTAAATTCCTGTTTTGCCCTTCCCCAATCGAAGCTGTTGTTTAAATTCTTGTTTTCCCTTCCCCACCGGAAGGTGTTGTTTGAAATCCTGTTTTGCCCTTCCCCATCACAAGGTGTTGTTTAAATTCCCTGTTTTGTCCTTCCCCACCAGGAGGTGTTGTTTAAATTCCTGTTTTAGCCTTCCCCACCGGAATGTGTTGTTTAAATTCCCAATTTGCCATTCCCCACCGGAAGGTGTTGTTTACTTTTCCCAGTTTGCCCTTTCCCACCGGAAGGTGTTGTTTACTTTTTCCAGTTTGCCCTTTCCCACTTATTTACTTTTCCCGTTTGCCCTTCCCCACCAAAAGGTGTTTTTTACTTTTACTGCTTTGCCCTTCCCCACCGGAAGGTGTTGTTTACTTTTCCTGCTTTGCCCTTCCCCACCGGAATGTGTTGTTTACTTTTCCGTTTTACCCTTCTGATCGATCGTCAACAATCATAAAAATAATCCCCACAAAATCCTAGCTAAGTATATAGGGCAAGCAGCGGTCGATCCCACAGAGATGGGGAATAAACTTATCCCAAGAATAAATCTTTTCCAAAAAATTGCTTTTAAAAGAAAACAGGGGATTGAAAAGATTAAGAAGACAATTAAACTAAAAAACAAAGCTAAGTAAATTAAATCTAATTCTATGGGAAATAATAAAGAAAACAATAACTAAAAGGCATACTTCTTCTCCAATGGTAGAAAACAATCAAATTAATTATGGATCCTCGATTTAAAAGATGAATTTAATATTAAATCCTTGATGATGACTGGCCTAGGGAAACTCTAACATACTATTTTATAAATCTTGGTTAAGACTTATTTTACCCTTTTATTTCTTAACTAATCAATTACCCATCAAGGCTTAAAGATTTGCTAGGAAACCAAGCATTAAGAGCAACTATAATATTAGTTCTTTCATACATGCTTAACAATTAAAACTATACAACAATCACTGGCATGCTAAACCCATTGACGCGAAGTCAATCGTCATCAATTTGTTACCAAACAATCAAACTCATGTGTTAACAGTCTTGTTCGATTTAATAGAAGGTCTCTCAAATGATCTCTTTATCGGCCACATAAATCAATAAAAATCAAGATCGTGTAATAAAACAGAGTTTAACATACCATCTATCAAAAATAAAATATCAAATTATAAGCACAGAAATCTCACTAATTGATTGAATTCACCAAAGGATAAGAAGTATTAAGAATTTAGCAACTCATGGATTTAGGAATGAGAGGCTTAAGAAAACTTAAAAGACCTTGGAGGGGCAGAATCTCCTTGCAAAATCCCTAGATATGTCGCACCCCTCTATGATTAGAGAGGGTGGCGGCACCCTTGCCTAAAAAGTGGAACTAGAAGAGAAAAATAAATCTATAATTGTGATTGTGAATTTGTGTGTGATTTGTGTTACATAGGGTGGCTATTTATAGTGGAAATAACCCTAGAAACTCCAATTTAAAGTAGGATAGGAGTCTAGGACGATTTAGAGGCTGACTTGGTCTCCAAGTTGGCTTAAAAGTCTTCCTAGAACCAAAATCCTAGGCAAAATAGGATCCTGAAAAATTCAGGATTTGTGCACGAACTTTGACGGCGATTTTGGGCTTAAAGCTGGAAGAACTGGGTCTTGGACTTCAAAGGAAAGTTGTAGATCTCAAAGCTAGCTTTCCAATGTCTACTCATGGGCCTAAAACGGACATCTGAGTAAAAGTTATGATTTTACTACCGAGACTGCGTTGAATCCTAATCCTGTTAGGACTGGAAGCGGCAATAAGCGGGAATTGGATATTTCCTTGGATATAGGCGGCATTAGTTGGGAATTTAACTCCAATTATGGGCTTATATGGGCTGAGTATTTTCCCATATAAAATATCCAAAATTCCTTAGCTTCCGGGCTTATTCATGGCTTGTCTTCAATCCTTCGCAATTTAAGCTCCAATCTTCAATTCTTGCCTCTTGAGATAATTCTTCAATAATCTTCAAATTATCTTCAATAAATCTTCAAACACGAACTTCGAATCTCGAAATCCATACTCAAAATTGCTAAGTCCATATTTGAGTATAAAGTCTTCAAAATAGCTCCAAAAGGAGTGAAAAACAACAAGTTTCCACTTTTCTTGTCTTCAAGACCTAAAAACACAAATACTTATAAAATAGGGTTAAAATACACATATAAACACCAAAAATCATAGGAAAATGATCATAAAATTAGGGTTATTTTTAGCTCGATCATAATTCCCCCACACTAAACCTTTTGCTAGTCCCTAGCAAACAAGTGTAGAGAAATAAAAACTCACTAGACTAGAGCACAAAAAAGACCCTATAATCCTAAACTAATGCAAAACAAAATTCCATATTAGTTTAAACCTTTCAAAAACTTTGAATGTATACACATATTAAGGATTAATGCAATTATGAAATCAAAATGACAAAGAATCATAAGAGCACTCAATTCAAAAGATCAAGAAATAGCAAGCATCTTTATTCTTAATTAACCATAATTAAAGTAGTTCTAATCACTTACCATTCATCACATCCTATAACTACTTCTTTCCAAAAGCTTATGTCTTCATATTTATCTCCATTACTCAAAGGAATGCATATCATGGATACAAATCAAGGGTTTTCATGGGTTATAATAGATTTTCAAAGGGTAATTGATTTTTAGAAAATTGAGGTTACTAACCACGAAGTGTTCATGATTTGGGGTTATTAACTCCAATTTTTGAGGCTACTAGCACACTAGAAGGACTCCTTCTTTTTATTTTTTCAGAGGGACAATATTTCTGCAATTCCATGCCTCTTATCCTCTTTCCAAGGGTTACTAACTCCTTTTGTTAAAAAAAAGAGTGACAACAATGGATTTATTTTTTTTTAAATAGAAATATCTCTTCTCCTCTTGCATGAAAACACTTCTTTTTATGAAAACATTTTTTTTAACTACCCTTTTACATAAGTAGTCCCCCACACTTGTTCTTGACATATCCATAACATACTTTCATGATTGTAATTTTAATAAAAATTAAACACAAGTTCTAGAAATAGATAATCATAGTAGAAACAAACAATAGGCTTTTATCACAAACTTTAATTATATCTAATTCTAAGAAATAAGATATCATGATGTAAATCAGTCAATCAAATAAAGCATCCTTAAAAATTCTAAGCATTATCATTCACAATTAAATCAACAAAGAATAGAGTAATTCTAAGCATTATCCTTAAAAACTAACACAAACAACTAATTCACATCAAAGAATAGGCAAACAATCAAAGCAATAATCAATCAAGACAAAATAATGCAAGGGAAATAAAAAAGATAGAGTTAAAGAAAGCTTCTCTGTTTGTAGGCATAAGCTCCATCCACAAATCATTGCTTCTGAAACTTGACTCCTTTCTAATTCATCTTACAATTGTCCAATTTAAAGCTCCATTTGATTTCCTTTGATTCCTTCATGTGACATCATTGGTTTGCCTCCCAATAAGCGCCTTTCTTTAAGGTCTTTGGCTAGACTGCCTTAAAGAAATTATTCTACAAGGGTGAAGGAACTATGAATATATTCCTTCAACAAGTCCACAATGATCTTGAGAGTATCATTGATGGCTTTGAGAACTTCAAGTTGAATTTTATCAAGACTTGAAATCATCAAAGGGTATGTGGCGGCTTGGAATGGTGATGGCACGGGCATGGCCGGAGATGGCATGGTGTTGGCATGGCTCGAAAAGCATTTGGCCGGTAATGGCACGGTGATGGCCGGTGGTGGCTCGGTGGATGGCCGGTAGTGGCTTGATGGTGGCGCGGCGCTGGCCGGATGGAAGCATGGGATGGCGCGGATGATGGCGGGTTTGACCGGGCAGGGTGCGCGGAGGATGCAGTGTTGGCCAGGCATAGCCGGGCAGGCGGCTCGGATGGCCGAGCAAGTGACATGGTGCGGCTCGGGTATGGCCGGTCATGTCCGGGCCATGTGTGAGGATGGTCGGGCCACAGCCGGGCAATGGCCGACTGATTTGGCTCGATCATGGCCTTGGGCATCTTCCTCTAGTGCTTTGACTTCCATCTTCTGCTCATCTCCTTGTGGTTGAACTCCTTGTTTGTTGGCTTCTCACTTTTCCTTTGCTTTTCTCTTTCTAAAGCTAGGGGGTGCAATTGGTTTAGACAAAAATTCCAGTGCTTCAAATGCAGCATCAGGGCTTCTATCGAACAAAGGAATGTTATCCACGCTATCCACAAGAATTTGACCATCGACTCCTAATCCTTGATAGAAGCATGTAATCAAAAGTTGTTATGATATGGCATGGCGAGGGCATGCTGGACAAAGCTTCTTGAATCTATCCCAAGCTCGATAAAAGGGCTCAATTTTGCGTTGCTGAAAAGTTGCTATCCTTAGTCTTCCTTTGGAAATTTGAGCAGATGTTGTCAATGAAGAATTTTCACTTGCTCCTTTCTTAACACTTTTAACATTCACAACACAAACAAACTTGTTAGAATTCAATGACGATTGAGATGAAATTCTAGGGTGGATTACATCACCGTCGAATTCCATGGTCAATGAACCATCGAATACATCAATCTTAGTATGAGAAGTTCTTAAGAAAGGTCTTCCTAATAAAAGAGGACATTGATCTTTCGAATGTTCCATCACCATAACAAAGATGTCAATAGGAAAATTCAAGTGTTCAACTTTAATTAAGACATTCTCTAGAACACGTTTGGGATGAACAAAGATCCATCAGCTAACTGCAGAATCACATCAATAATTTTCAAAGGACCAAGATTTAAAGATTGATAAAAAGAATAAGGCATTACACTTAAAGATGCTCCTCAATCAAGCATAACATTCTCTATAACACTTCTTCCAATAGAACAAGTAATAGAAAACGTACCTGGATCCTTGCACTTAGGAGGTAAACTCTTTTGAAGCACAATAAAAACATTAATTTTAGCACTTACCTTACCTTGTAACCTTTTCTTGTTGGTACAAAGTTGCTTAAGTAACTTTGCATAATTTCGAATTTGTTGAATAGCATCAAGAAGTGGGATGTTGACCTCAACTTTTTGAAGTATCTCCAAAATATCTTGATCATCATCTTCTTTATTTGACTTCTTTAATCTTGATGGAAAAGGGATGGCGGCATCTGTCTTGTCAGCGACAATCTTCTTGTCTTTTCCCATGGTAGTTGCGCCATCTTTTCTGGGTTCATCTTCAATCTTGATTTCTTTGTCAGGCACTTGCAATTCTCCTTCATCTTGTGCGGCATGGGTTGGATAGGGGTTTTCCAACTCTTTTCCACTCCTTAAAGTAATTGCACTTACATTCTCCTTAGGAGGTACCTTTGGTTGAGATGGGATCCTTTGTTGACCTTGTGTCTTGAGTTCACTCATGTCACTAGCCAATTGACTTATTTGTTTCCTCATCATCTCCATAGCTTTTCTCATTTGTTGCATCTCAACAGCTTGTGAATATTGTTGAAAATTAGGCCTTTGATAATTCATTGGCCTTCCTTGATAGTTACCTTGGTTCCCATATTGTTGACTTGGTGGCTCGGCTATCCAATAAGGTTCAGGCTTCCTCTAATATGCTCCTTGCATTCCCACAACATTCACTTCTTGCGCGGTGTGTTCCAAAGAAGGGCACTTATCAGTGTAATGTCCTTGTTTACAAATACCACAAATCTTAGGCACACTTGAAAAATTCGCATGGAATAAATCAGTGAGCATAGCGACTTGTTGATTTGTTTCTTGAAGTTGTTGCTCCAATGAGGTGGAATGGGTAGAGACTTCATTGATTCTTCTAGTATTGCCTTCTCTTGAATAGTCTTCTCGAGATCCAAATTGTTGAGTGTTGGCAGCCATGTTCTCCACTAAAGTCCAAGCATCGGTGGGAGTTTTGTCTATGAAAGCTCCTCCACTTGCAAAATCTATGGAAGATCTGTCAAACGGTAGTAATTCTTCGTAGAAGTATTAGATCAACAACTGTTCAATGATTTGATGATCGGGGAAGATCGTACATAGTGTCTTGAAACGTTCCCAATATTCATGCATCGTTTCTCCATGGCGTTGCTTAATTCTGCAAATCTCCTTCCTTATACTTGATACTTTATGACCAGAAAAGTACTTTTCCAAGAACAATTTCTTAAGGCTCGTCCAAGATGTGATTGAACTAGTTGGTAAGAGGTACAACCAATCTTTTGCACGATCCACAAGAGTGAACGGAAAAGTTCTTAGCTTGAATTGGTCTTCAGTGATTCCTTGAATACTTGTTGACGCGCAGGCAATCTGGAAATCAGTAAGATGTCAGTGAGGATCTTCTCCAGGCAGACCATGAAAATTGGGTAAAATCTTAATAAATCCAGATTTGATCTCAAAGTTTCCGGTCGTATCTGGGTATCGAATTGCTAAGCATTGTGCATTGACGTTTGGTGCAGAAAGCTCTCTCAAAGTTATAGGACCTTCTTCATTGTTGTTTGCCATGTCTTGTGACGATGTTGAAGCAGCAAGATCTAGGAGAACTAGATTGAGAACTCGAATTGGATGACTCCTCTTCTTGTTGTCGATTTGATTTCTCCTTCCTTAGCGAAAATAGTGTTCTTTCTGGTTCTGGATCAAATTCAAAGTCTTCTATGCCACTACTTCTTGTGTTTGACATGCAACTTCCTAGAAAAACTAAAAAACAAAACTCAAAAGAAAATTAGTAGTAAAAATTCTTAAACAAAAATTAAAAATTAAAGACAGAAAACAAAAGGAAAATATTTTTTTTTCTTTTTGAAAACGCAAGAACAAGAAAAAAAAATTTTATCGCAAAACCGAAATTTTTTTTTAAAAAAAACGCAAAGAAGCAAAATAAAATAAAAACAGATTTTTTTTAGATTAAAAACACAAAAACAAAATTCTTTGAGAGGATTAATTCTTGGATCTATTCCTCACATCCCCGACAACGACGCCAAAATTTATGATCGGTCGTCAGCAATCATAAAAATAATCCCCACAAAATTCTAGCTAAGTAGATAGGGCAAGCAGGGGTTGATCCCACAGAGTAGGGGAATAAACTTATCCCAAGAATAAATCTTTTCCAAAAAATTACTTTTAAAAGAAAACAGGGGATTGAAAAGATTAAGAAGACAATTAAACTAAAAATCAAAGCTAAGTAAATTAAATCTAATTCTATGGCAATGAATAAAGAAAACAATAATTAAAAGGCATACTTCTTCTCCAATGGTTGAAAACAATATTAATTATGGATCCTCGATTTAAAAGATGAATTCAATATTAAATCCTTGATAATAACTGGCCTATGTGAACCCTAATATGCTATTTAGTAAAATCTCGGTTAAGACTTATTTTACCCTTTTATTTCTTAACTAATCAATTACCCGTCAAGACTTAAAGATTTGCTAGGAAACAAAGCATTAAGAGCAACTATAATATTAGTTCTTTCAAACATGCTTAACAAGTAAAACCATACAACAATCAAATAAATCTGATCACTGGCATGCTAAACCCATTGACGCGACGTCAATCGTCATCAATTTGCTACCAAACAATCAAACTAATGTGTTAACAGTCTTGTTTGATTTAACAGAACATCTCTCAAATTATCTCTTTATCGGCCGCATAAATCAGTAAAAATCAAGATCGTGTAATAAAACAGAGTTTAACATACCATCTATCAAAAATAAAATATCAAATTATAAGCACAGAAATGCCTACTCCACCACCTAGCAATAATAATCCAAGATTCATCTCTGCATTTGCTAAAAAGTGGTATGATGACCATCTTAACAACACTTTTGTTGTAGAGAAAACAATTGATCCAAATATCGATGCTCATTATGGAGTTAGCAAATATTTTGCAAATCTCAGATGGGAGAATGTGCTTCAGGTTAAAGGCAAATACTACAATGAATTGGTTTTGGAGTTTTTTGCCAATGTGAAGAACCAGTCGGATGAGAAAGGTTTGCCTATTCGCTCAGTTGTCAATGGAAAGAATGTGGAGATTTCTATTGCCAAAATTGATAGGTTGTTGAACTTGCTTCCAAAAGGTGAACTCGTTGAGTTTTCCCTATCCCAATTGAAAGGGGATGATACTTGGGACAAAGATGAGGCTGCCAAAATGTTTGGTGTTAAGATAGATGAGAAATTGACTTACAAGACCAAGCTTTTGGATATCCCACCACGCCTTGTTTCTTATATGCTTCACTCCAATATAGAACCGAAAGCTAGCAGCCGTGATGAATTGCGCACTCCAGATATTTTTGTCATGGAAAAGATGTTCTTTGGTCTTGATGCTCTTGAAGGTATTCCCCTTTCTCCTTTTATCATTGGCGCTATGTGGGATGTCATAACTAGTAACAATGAAGACAAGGCCATTGTTTTTCCCTTGATTATTAGCCGTCTTTTGGAAAGAGAGGTTGTTGATGTGACTGGAGCAAGAGAAATCTCTACTACTAAGAGTGATATATTGAATGCACGCACAATGACAGATTTCCGATATCGGAAGCAAGGTGATTGGTGGGTTAATCAACTGTTATAGGCACATGTAGCGGATATGGATATTGCTACTACCAATTGTACTGAAGCCATTGATGAAGTCCAAGCTGAGTTGGACAGGGCAGCCGGTGCTTCTACTTCTACTTCGACAAGGCAAGTTCGACCCAAGAATTGGCATGAGTTTGTTGATCATTTTGATGAGCGCATTAATGTTTTGGAAGCTCAATCTGCGCAGATGGCAACTACACTTCAGTCCATGATGACCATGCTTTAGACGGCCCTTGACAGATTTCCTCCACCTCAACACCAGTGATTTGGGCACCAATTAAGCTAGGTTGCATTTGTAGGAAGCATGACATCTCATGTTAGGATATATTTCTTTTGCATATTTTCTAGACTTTATTTTTCTTTTTCTGGCTATTTGGATGACTGTACTAATTACTTACATTTAGATAATGCTTTTGTCTTTTAGTTCTCTTTGATGTATGTGCAGCACACTTAAATCAGAAGCGAGCTCAACCGTTCTTCTAATTTCGAAATTATGAGGGAGTTTTCGTTTCTTTTTCTTTTAAATTTCTTATATTGTGCCACACCATTGAGGACAATGGTGTTTTAAGTGTGGGGGGGAGACAAATTGAATTTTAATTCTTGTTAAATTAGTTCTTGTCATCCTAATTAGCATTTTTTATTTTGCATCAGCATATTTAATTGTTTTGTCTAATTTTGTTCATGCATTTTTCAATTAATTGTATCATGCATTGCATTTTGCATTAAGGCATATGTTAGGAGTTCATATTCAAAATTTTTCAAAATTGTTTTGGTTTTTGGCTTAAAATTCTAGAGTTGGATATCATCAATAGTGTCATTATTTCAACTACTTTTACAAATGGTTGCCAAAGTTTGTTAAATGAAGATTATGCATGTCAATTGGGTACAAGAATTGGTTTTTGCTACTTCTAGAACTTGTGTCGAATCTCTTCGAGACTAATTGGATTGTGGTATGATTGGTTTGGAATGTATATGTATTGTGTATGGGGATGACTAAGGCGTTTGTTTGGACTGTTAGAGCCTTAGGATGCCTACCCTTTTTATATTGTCACTAGTAACCCTTTGTTGTCTTATTAATATATTTAGCCTTTTTCTTTGATTAACCACATTGTCCCAAAGAACCTTGAGCCCGAAAAACAAGTTTTACCCTTATTCTTGAATTAGTAAGGGTGTAACTTGTGGATTTTTAGTTCTATGGATGGTGGGAGGCTAAAATTCTTGAGCCTTATTGATGATTTTGATTCCTTGTGCTTAATGATCTTTTGTTGTTGATGATGAAGAAACATTGAGATCAAAATAAGTGTGGGGGAAGCTAGTGGAATGTGAAAAGTGGTGTGCCAAAAAAAAAATAAAAAAATTGGCACTGATTGTTCAAGAAAGATAAGAAATTTTGGAGAATTTGTGGAGTTATGATGAAGGAAGAGCTATCACAAGATTAAAAAAAGCTCTTGATGGAATAGTTATGCTCTACTAAATTCTTGAGTACTTTGATTTACTTTATCCTTTCTTTCTTAACTCACTGTCCCTTGGCCCCATTACAACCCTTATAAAGACCTTTCGACTAAGACACATGCATATATAGTTGGTTTGTGGTTTGATATGGTTGTGGTGGAGATGTAGATGAGATACAAGCCTATGGTAAGTAGCTCTTTAAAATAGTTTTCTTATTGCTCTTGTGAGGCAAATGATTTGGATGATAAACTAACCATTTGTACTTTACTTTGTTAGATAATGACTTGTTTTGAGAAGTATCCAACACTTTGAAGTTTGAGGCCTACTAAAAAATTTTTTGAAAATTGTTCTTAAATTGTTTTTGGAACTAACTTTCATATGTAGCAATGTTTGTGGGTGTCGTTCTAGTTAAGTAAACCCTCAGGAGACAATAACTCCTCCTTTAATGTCTTCGATTAAAGGTTTAAAGGCTTGCGTAACGTGCTAAGTGCCGCCGTACACCTTCGAAAGTGGAATCAATATTTTGCATTAGTTTAGGATTTTATTTTTGTTTTAGTTTCACTTGAGGACAAGTAAAAAGCCAAGTGTGGGGGAATTTGATAAGTGCAATAATTTACAGTATTTAGACCTCATTTAGATTATATCTTGAGCATTATTATTGCACTTTCTATTGCTTTTCATGATATATTCTCACATTTTGTGTTTTTGAGCTTGTAGTTTAGTTTGGAGTGATTTTAAGGAGAAAATCATAACTTTCAATCTGGAGATCTGTTTGAGGCGATTCAAGTGCCCGTGGAAAGAGGATTCAAGGCTCTACAACTTTCATTTAGGACTCGGAAGCTAATTTGGACTTGAAGAGAGTGAAAACGATGAAGGAAGTTGAAGACTTGGCTAAATCCTGATGGAGTCCAACTAGGAGCCCGATTACCCCTCAACTGGGGGCCCGGTTGAAACCTCCAAATTTCGATAACTCACTGTCCTAACCGGGAGCCCACTTGACCCCCAACCGGGCCCCCGATTGTGCCTGACAGAAATTATTGTTATTTTTCCATATTTTCCAATTTTGCCCCTGATTAGTCCAAACTAGTTTAGAACTTTTTGTATCCCTATAAATACAGACTTTTAGGATTATTTTGGGACCTTTTTGCTCATCACAACTATTTTCCTTGTTGGAGAGAAGATTTCCTTGGAGATTGAGACTAAGATTTATTTTCTCTCTTTCTCTTATGTTTCTGTTCTTCAATAAAATTATTCTTATGTTTTTGTTCATGATGATGAGTAACTAATTTCTTAATTAGGGTTTAAGGTGTAGCCAATTGGGAATTATTGCTTGATTTATGAATTGAATTGTTTTTCTTTCAAGTTAGATTTATTTTCCTTGTTCTTCATGAGATTTATATGCCTGATCAACATATAAATTGTCTTAGGGATTGTGTGATGTACTGATAGGAGAAACATAATCTGTGCACTAGGAAAATAGACAAATTAGACTGGATCAGACATGAATCTTAGGCTAATTTGATAGGTGAATAATTACTTGTTCTTAATGAATCTAGTCTATTAGGTTGACATCGACGGATAGTGAATCTAATTAGTTAGGTATTCATGTGTTGACTTGACGGAGCACATAGGTGATTAAGCGTAATTCTTTTCTAATTTAGCATCAATTTAATTCATAGGTTAGGTAGTAATTTCCCAATTAGGTGCAATCTGAAGCCCTAAGCTTTCCAACTATTGTTTTCACATCTTATTTAATTCTCTGCTTTTATAATTCAATTGCTCTTAGTTTTTAATTGTTTTGATAATTTCTCTTAATTTCCTTCTTTGATAGAATTAATTATAATAGGAATTAATTGTTCTCTATGGGTTCGACTCCTGGAATACTCTAGGATTTTATTACTTCAACTGACTCTGTGCACTTGCAAATTTGGTTCATCAAGTTTTTGGCGCCGTTGCTGGGGAACTTTTTAATTACTATTTTTAATTTGTTCTATCTTTTATTTTATCTCGTTTTATCTTCTCTTTTCTTAGGTTTTAGGTAGTGTATGACAACGGCAACCACTGCATCTACTGCTCTTATTCCGTACAACCCTGAAATTGAGATTCTGTAAATTCAACCGAGCTCAAACAAAACTTGAAAAGCAAAAGCAAAAAGAAATCATGGCTGATGATCAAGTTGTTGATACCAAACCTGTGGGACAATATGCTCTCCCGAGTATTACCAATGCTCAGACTAGCATAGCCAGACCCACCATTCAGGCTCAGAATTTTGAGATTAAACCAGGCCTCATCACAATGGTTCAACAGAATCCTTTTAATGGCAGAACTACTGAAGATCCTTTGCTGCATATAACAAATTTCCAGGAAATTTGTGATACTGTAAAGATTCATAATGTTACTGATGAAGCAATTCGTTTACGTTTATTTCCTTTTTCTCTCAGGGACAAAGCGAAAGCTTGGTTGAATTCCTTTCCTCCAAGCCACTTCAAAACTTGGGATGAGCTTACTACAGCTTTTCTGACAAAGTACTTCCCACTTGAGAGAAGCAACAAGCTGAGGACCGACATCACTAGCTTCAAGCATCGTGACAACGAAACGCTTCATGATGCCTGGGAAAGATTCAAGGATTTGCAACGGAAATGTCCACACCATGGAGTTCCAGATTGGTTATTGGTACAAACTTTTTACAATAGTCTTTTATCTCAATGTAAATCCAATTTGAACTCTGCAGCAGGTGGTGCTATATTGAAGAAACCTGTGGCTGAAGCATTGGAATTGATGGAAACTGTAGCATCCAACAATGAAGAGTTATATGGTGAGAGGGATGGGTCCAAGAGAGGTTTGCATTCGGTAGATAGTGTTACTATGCTTAATGCTAAACTTGATTCTATTGTTACTATGTTGAGCAAAGATAATGTTAATGCTATCTCTAACCCCCCTAACTCTCAAGTGAGTTGTGATTGGTGTTAAGATTCCCATGATTGTTCTAAATGTCCACATGTAGAACAAGCCTAATATGTTGCAAATACGGGAAGGCCACAAAACAACCCTTACCCCAACACTTATAATCAAGGGATGAGAAATCAACCTAATTCTTCTTGGGGGGGGGGGGGGGTCAAGGTACTTCTTCTAGCAGGCCTGTGGGTCAACATGGATATCAACAACCCAAACAACAGTTTGAACAACCTCTGCAACAACAACCACCGCCTCCACCACAACCTCAACCATCTCCTTCAAACCAAAAATTTGAGAGATTAGAAGAGATGTTCATGCAGTTCATGCAGAGAAGTGACGCTACTACACAAACCAATCAAAATGCTCTGCAACAAGCACAAATTGCAATTCGAAATCTTGAGGTTCAAGTAGGTCAGATAGCTAAGCAATTGAATGAAAGAGATAATGGTCAATTCCCTAGTGATACTAAGGTGAAAACTAAAGAAAATTGCAAAGCTATCACTTTGAGGAGTGGAAAACTTATGGAGACTGATGCCACTAAAGAGAAAGCAGTAAAGTCCACTCCAAAGGAAGCTGATTGAGCCAAAAACAACCCTATTTTTATGCCTATTTTACTATGTTTTTGGATCTATATATGCTTAATTATATGCTATTTTGATGATATTTGTGTTTTAAGTTCTTAAGTGATGTGAAATTGAAAAATTGTTATTTTTCACCTCTTTTGGAGCTATTTTGATGACTTTTTACACAGATTTTAGCAAAGCAATTTAGAGCATAGATTTGGAGATTCGAAGTTCGTGTTTGAAGACTTATTGAAAACTAATTTGGAGATTTGAAGACTTTGAAGAATTATTTCAAGAAGCAAGGATTGAAGATTGGAGCTTTAATTGAAGATATGCCATGGATAAGCCCTCAAGCTTTGGTATTTATGGATAATTTATGTGGGAAAATACTCAGCCCATATAAAATATTAATTGGAATTAAAATCCCAATTAATGACTCCTAAATCCAAGGAAATATCCAAATCCCGTAGATTCCCGATTCTAGTCCTAATAGGATTAGGATTCAGGCGCATTTTGGTAGAAAAATCATAACTTTCTGCTCAGACCTCCGATTGAAGTCCATGAGTACTCGTTGGAAAGCTGACTCCGAGATCTACAACTTTATTTTGAAGTCCAAGACCCAGTTCTACCATCTTCAAGCCTTAAAATGCCGTCGAAGTCACTGCACGAATTCAACAAAAATTCAGGATCCTATTTTAACTTGGATTCTACTCTAGAAAGACTTTTAATTCAACTTGGAGTCCAAGTTAGACCCTTAAACCGTCCTAGACTTCTTTCCAAGTTAGGATTGGAATTTCTAGGGTTATTTCCACTATAAATAGGCACCTTAGGTCTAGGTTTTCAACATACACATACACACATATAGATCTAAAAATTGTATTGAAGATTTGGAGGACAAAAAGCCTCTGTGCCGCCGCCCCCTTTCTCTTCTCATTCATAAGATAAGTTTTTCTTCTTATTCTTTGGATGCTCACTCGATTCATGAGTGAGTAATCCTTTTCTGAACTCCAATGTAGAATTTAATTGATCTCTTGACATATATATTGGTGAGATTTTGTGCTTATATATGATAATTGTTAGAGTATTCTTTTGATCTCTGTTTTAATTCTATGTTGCTTGTTTTGATTTATTGAGCCGACACTTTCATGATAGATTAAGTTAGCATTAGCTAGATCAAGTCGAGGATTAACGTTCCGGCTTGGTTGTTTGTAGCAATTGGGGGAGGACGAAAGTCCCTTCCAAGGGAGATAAGGAACTTTGAGTGAGAAATTGCTCTTTGTGCTTGTATAAATTACTAGTTCTTAATGCTTTAATCCCTAACAAATCTTTAAGGTTTTACGGCTAATTGATTAGTTAGGCGGAAAAAGGGGTTATTTAAGCTCTTGCGAGTAATCTTACCTAATTAAGGTGATTTAGGATTTAATTCCGACAAGCTATTCTTCGTTTTCATAATTATTAGATATCAATGATCC
>AWUE01024462.1:0-14876 GCA_001974825.2 Corchorus olitorius
CATAGTTGAAATCTATTTTGTGGGCGTAAGGGAAACAAACAGTAAAATGGATGATTCATTGCAAGGTATAAAAAAACATCTACCAATTATTATAACAAACCTGGACTGGCACAATCAGAAATCTTGCTGTCAGTTTTAGATGTTGATACACAAGAAATTGATGTTTAGATGAATATTTGCCTAACCTTCTCTGCATAGTTTACGTATTGTTTGGACTTGTTGAGCACCATGTAGTAATCGTTAATAAATGCAAATTATTATGGTTGGAATGGTCTTTAAACAAGACATTTGATTGCTCATTGCTGGAAGAATGTGCTCTCCTATATATATATATATTGGTGACCAGGGCTGGGAGATTAGGTAGCTCACTTACATGATTGTATAGAGAAACAGTAATTGCTTATGGTGTTAGGGGATATCATGGAATAAATTTTGGAAGGATTTCAGAGTGAGTAGAAGAAATCTTTTAGGTTCATTATCTTCACCATTGGGGATGGAAGGAGAATGTTTTACATGATGAATCGGTTAACGGGAGACACATTTAGCACCTTGTGGTTCTGAATATTGTTTTCAATACTATTCTCTTACTTCTTTTGAAAATTCAGATGATGCTTTTGTATGAACAGTGTGAAGTAGTGGCCCGGGTAAATAGTTGATTGCTTTTGATTGATATATTTATTTAGTGTAAAAGATATACCAGTATCCAAAGGCAGAATAAATTTTCGAATCTAGTGCTAAGTCAGGTGTGGGGATAACATGATAATTGAAAAGAGTCTGCCAGAGGTTAGCTAAGAAGTAGTTGTCAGACTCTTCTTTGAGCTGGCAATGTTAGTTCTGTTGCTTCTTTTTTGGTATCTGCTGTAGTGATTAGATTTTGACCATTTGATGAGATTTGGATTATGATCTTGTTTTAATTGCTGCATAAGGGATGAGGGAGGGGATGGTAATTATCTTAGGAGTTATGTACTTCTAAATATATACTTGACTGAATTGAACGTCTCTTCATGGCTGTGCTTTCTTCTTTTCAATCTGTCGGCAGCATTTAGAAACTGAGTTTTGATGACATTCAGTTTTCTTGTTCTTGTCTATTGTCTGCCTAATGGATTGCTAGCATTTCTCAGTATTAATAGTCTCTTATTTTGTGTTATTTAAATGAAAATTTTAATTACATAGTCTCCTAATTCAGACTACATAACTACTTTGCTTACCGTGCAGGGGCTATAATATAGGAATTCGACTAATTGACGAGTTTCTGGCAAAATCCTATGTGTCCAGATGTGTTGATTTTAAGGAGACAGCAGAAGTGATTGCAAAGGTATGCTGCTTCTATTAGGTTAGGTATCTTCTGGTGTGTGTGTGTGTGTGTGTGTATTATTGAGTGAAAGTTTCTTTCATCTGTTTAATAATAAGTCTGCTCTTTGTTGTTTCCAAGACGTTCTCTGATCTTCTGTTTCTGTTTGTAAAATGTTATTTTGAGTAGTGCACATTTTCTTTCTGTTTTCTTTAAACACTATTATATTATGCCTTTGCTTTTATAATTTCATTGGTTGTTGAGCTAAGAAAAAAAAATGAAAAGAATAAAGAGTAACTGGTAGATCGGATTAAATGATGAAGATGGTTGGATTTGAACTTTGGCTTGTGCTATAAATATGGGTAAACATCGTACTAAATAATGTAGGACTGCTAGATCATTAGGATTATGACAATATCTGGGTTCTTGATGTAACAAAGAAAAAGTCAATAGATGAGAGGAGAACACCTTATGGGTGCTAGAATTACTCTGAGAATAATTTTCTATCTCAGTAGAGAGAATATAAGGCTATGTTTGGTAGTGGAGAACATTCTCCATTTTCCATCTCCAAAATAATCAAAGAAACTAGGTAGTGACACAATATTGTCAATAAAACAAGCATATTTTTAGAGAATGGAGATGACAATGGAGTGGAATTTCATCTCCATTCTCTAAAAATATGCTTTTTTTTTTCATTGACACATGTTGTGTCACTAACTATTTTCTTTGATATTTTTGGAGATGGAAAATGGAGAATGATCTCCACTACCAAACATAGCCTAATAGATTAGATATATCCAGAAAGATTAGATTGGCATTTAGACTCTAACAGTTACTTGGATGCCTAATCGGAGACCAACACTCATACCTAATCATTGGATGGATGCTATAATTAAGTGATAATATTCTCTTTGACAATCTCTGCTTTCAAGCTATAATAATATCTGTTGATATTTGACAGCTTTTTAGAACTTGTCAGCTGGACCACCGGTTTAGTTATAGGCTATGCATTTTAGTGAACTGTTATGAATGATGTTATATGTTTTTTTGTTCTTTGGAAGTTGAAATCTATATTGCCAAACTGAACAAGGACAATTATACATGCATGACAAGGGGGAAAAACTCTTAAAAAGTACTTTGTATTGTCATTTTTATCAAGACATTTTTAGATGGATCATTTAGCTGTTTAATGAATAATGTGAGCTTTTGAAAGATTCTTGATTATTTCTTTTTTTCCCTGGGTTTGAAACATTTGCTGAACTTGTTTGTGCCGAAGCCATTTAAGATATCGTCATTGTCCTTCTTTTAACAATTATGAATTAGGCCCCAAATTTTTTCAGCTGTACTGAAGCTTCTATATAGGTGGGATTCAAAATGTTCCTTGGCGTCACTGCATCTGTTACGAATTGGGATGCTGATGGGACCTGTTGCAGCATTGTTTTGGAGGATAATCCCCTTGTAGACTTCGTAGAGCTTCCTGATACGTGTCAAGGCCTCTACTATTGCAATATCTTAAGTGGAGTCATAAGAGGAGCCCTAGAGATGGTGAGTGTTACCCCATTTTATATTTTCATGACTGTGATCCTCTTTTACCACTTATCATTTACTGTGATATAAGTTACTAAAACTGGGATGCTGGGCATATGTAATTTCAATTTTGTTAAATAGGTATAGAACATTTGAAAACGTTGCACCTCTTTATCATTCTTGGTTTAAAGTATTATTATCATCTTGATCCCTGGAGAGATAGAACAATGTGGCCTATCTAGTGTAAAGGTATTATGAAGACATTCATAATTTTCAATCTAGTCATGTACTAAGGTACTGTATGCAGCGAATTATTCCTTATAACTAACAATTCTCAAGAGAAAAAACGATATGTTTATCAACCGTTTAATTTTGCCTTAAAGAATTTATCTTGTTTCGTGGAAAAAGTTCAACCTATGGTGTTATGCTTTGACCTTGATTGAGGGAGAACACTAACGCTTATATTTAGGACTCATTTATGTTTTTAGTATAATCGAAGTGTCTTGCTATTTTAAGTCTCTGGTATATTACTGTTTAACGCCGCCTCAAACCTTAATCAGTATTTTTGGACGGTTAGTTTTTATGGAGCAATAATGTATTCTTCTAGGTTTTAAAGAGTTGGAAGGGTAACTTAAAATACAGACAAATGTTGCTGTAGTTTTTTCTGATTCCTGAGAACTCAGACAATTGGTATTCACTCACTTTGCTGCCATTTTATCTTCTACTGCCAAAGTCGTAACTCAAGCTTTTGGTATCATCTTTGTTATTTTCTTAACCATACAAATCCCTTGTCCACTCAGGTGTCGATGAAGACTGAAGTTACCTGGATCCGTGATATGCTTAGAGGAGATGATGCATATGAGTTGCAGGTGAAACTGGTGAAGCAAATTCCAGAAGAGTACCCATACAAGGATGATGAGTAAACATCCGAACCTAAATATTTGACATGACCTTGCTTGACAATATTTTATTTTTATGGATTCCGTTAATGTTTTTATAATGATGAATAGGAGCCCTTATATACAGTTTTATATCGACTTGTACCACAATGGATTTTCCATCCTCAATTTGGGGTTTTTTTTTTCGTTTAGATTATCTATATAATCCCAAATTATAAATATCCTGCATTCTTGAAGTTGATATTTCTTTTGGGATTTGTTCTGGTTTATTACCCTTGTGTTCTCTCTCCCTCTCTATACCCTTATGTTCTGGTAAATCACATGGACCGGACTTGTGAGAGTTATTACTATTATTATATATATAAAATAAAATAAAATAATAATTGTGTTTTATGCCGAACTGCCCCGGTTTTAGGTTTTAAAAGTGATTTTAGACATTAAATGATTAAAAATGTCATAAATGACTTTTCTATTTCCTTTTTTTTTTCAAATTATATCTAATATATCCCTCTACCAATCTTTCTCGAATAAATATCGTAAAATTTTATAGAGAATGAGAAGAAAAATGCACTTGGGTTAAAGTTCATTTTAAATCTTAATTTTTAGTATTGGTTAAAGTTCATTTTAAATATTAATTTTTATTATTGAAAAAATCAAATTGAATCGGTCAGGATTCGAACCCGAGACTTCCCATAAGAAATGCCAAGCTTTAACCAGTTCGTGAGTAGCAATAAATAAATAAATTTTGTATCATAAATTTTTGGTAAGTCGCATACTAGGATAAATTTAATTAGTTATATATATATGTTATGAAATAATTGAAAAACATCTAAGAACAAAAATTTGTGGGAGCCGGGAAACTAAGAGAATACTTTATTATTCTTTTGGTGAATAATGTGATTGTGAGTGACGCAAATAAGGGTGAGTGTCTCCCTTTTTTATATAGTGAGACATGAGTAGAAATTAGAATAAATTTTCAAATAACTTGTAAGTTAAGTATAAAGTGACTTTGAAGATAAATAACTTTTTAAGTAATTCCTTGATAATGTTGTCAAAATTAAGACAATAATAATATATAGACCCAAAGTGGTTTGACTTTGAGTCCATATATAATTCCATAATACTATATGGTTTTTCCTTTTCAAGGAAAAAAATACATATTTTTTTTTTTGGTACCGAAGCAATTTCATTAAAAAAAAGCAGGTAGCATAAGCAAAGCAAGAGCTGAAATCAAAGCAAAGTAAAGACTAAAGGAAATCAAAGCAAAACAACCGAAGACAAAAACACAAAAAGGCCATCTCTAGCTTTTGAAACATAAACGCATCTATGGTTTGACGTTTGAGAAAGGAAAAAAATATAGTATGCGCGTTGAGTCTTTTTTTAAAAAATGATTATAAAAAATGGCGAGATATCATTGGCAAGTGGATCTGAGTTGTCAAAGTCTCAAACTAGTCTAAACTCTAAAACAAGAAAATAAAATCCCTCAACCGACGGACGGAGTCGTTAACGAAATAAAATAAATCGTAATTCAAGTGTTGCCTTTTACTTTCACTTCACCTCAATTAAAAACTTGATTCTCTGAAAATCTCCTTGATTTCTTTCCACAAAAGGTTTGATTGAATCACCTAATAAAATGGGTTTCCCTTAAGACGACGAAACCGATTTTTCTCCCAATCCAAACAGCACCCAACAAGCTTAAGAGAGAACTCAAAAAAGGGGGGAAATGGCAATGCCATTGGACGTGGCTTTGTGGATGGCAAAGATGGTTTGGATTGCACTAAGTGGATGGGTTTCTTCTTGTTTGACGATTGCTGATGAAGTTGCTGCCTCTCTCAGAAGTGGCGATATTGGTGCCTTCCATGTTGGCTAGAATCTCACTTTTTTTATTCTTTTCTCAATCAATTCCAGTTCTTCGGTTAGTTTCCTTTCTAATTTTCACGAATTATGCTTCTTTTTTTGTCCTTTTTTCCAAACCTGAATTTTCTTTTTGCTGAATGAGCTGAATAATATACTATTTATCCTTAATTTGGTTTTTTCCATGCTTAGGTTCTTCATGATAGGTTTAAAATACATTTTGGTTTTACCATTATACCGTTATTTTGCTTGTAAATTGGTATGTTGAAGAAAAATTTTTAATTTTGAAGGTTTATTCATCCCAACACTGATCTACTAGATTTTTTTTGTCCCCTTTTCATTACAGTTATCTACTAATCTTATAGTAAGTTGTCACCTATTTGTGCAATCTAGATTTTAGATGGGCTGAATGATCTGTGTCTGAAGCATGAGATTTGACTTTTCAACTTAATTGTAATTGGCTTTATTGTTTTTCCTTTGCATCAAACACCTTTATGGCTAATTATGTGTTACCAATAACTTTTTAACAAAAAGGGGTAAATCCATAAATTTAGTGGTGCTTTCAAGATTTATGTATGTTAAAATTTGAATGCGTAAAATATGGATTTTATGCTTGTAGCTTATGTGCAGAACATCTCAGAGAATTTGATTGTTGATTGAATATTTCTGAACTTAATGTTGATGATTATATGTTTGCATACTCAATTACAACGACTGGGCCTCATTACGTAGTTTTAAGCTGCCAATTTTATGAACTCTTGACATTTCATGGTTAAAGGTGTCACAAATGCCTAGCTATGTTAATCATTCAGCCTGACAGACATTGGCAAACCGTATTGACTGCCTTATGATGAAATCCTAGAACTATAGGAGACATATTTGATAGATTTATATAGATGTCTCTGTTCTCTGTTCACTACATTACCATCATATATAGTCTGTGAAATTGATTGTGTTGGTATTTTTGGACTAGGACTTTATACATATCTGACTCATGCATAGATACTTAATTTGCCAGTGTGGAGAGTTTATCATCATTTCCATCATCAAACTTTGTTTAACTTTGCTAAACTGTAGCTCAAGAAGCTTCTCTGGTTGCCAAATATCTTGTTATATGAAATTGTGTTAGTAATTTGGAGACTGGAGAGAATTGAATTGGGGGGGTCAGGACGGGCAGAGGCTTAACAAATAAGTTTCTTAAATAAAAAAGAGGTCTAATGAAGGAGTGCGGAATTATCTGAGGAGAAAGCTGGATTAACAAACTCTGAAGTTGTATCAACTGCAGAGGCAGAGGTGTTCTAGTGATCTCAATGAAAATTTCTCATCCCTTCCACTGTTAGGGTGTGTATTTGGTGCAAGGATTATGGGTACAATAGGATTATATGTGTATAAAAATAGAATGATAGAATTTTTTCATATACAAATATAATCCTATCCTACCCATAATCTTTGTACCAAAGACACACTTAAGATTCTAAGAGTCACAATGAGGTGAGATGAGTTTAATATATTTCATGACAATAATAGCCCCACTATCCATTATAGACTTTTTAGTTAGTGCAATTTACTTTAGCTATTAAGAGTTCTAACCTAATGAAAAGGTAAAATGGGAAAACTAACCGTTAAATGAGTATTAATTTATTCACATTATAGGAAATGAGAAAGTAAAGCAAATTAATCACCAAAGGTAAAATGACCAAGCAACAAGACCCGTTAGCTGGTTTTAGCTCTGACCTTTGGCAAACAGCCCTATTTTTACTGAAAGTTTCTGAACCATATATAAATATAAGGATATTTTGGGAGTTTAGTGTTTGGTAATGCAGGATTTCCAATTGGTATGGTTACTAGAAAGTTGTATCACTCTTGTTAGTATGCAGTACCGCAGTTATTTTGTCAAACCTGTAATTTCATTCATAAATATTCATTTCTTTGTTCTGTTCCATACTCCTCAAGTCAGCATCATTTTTGAGTTTATATGTCAAATTGGCTTGGTACTTTGTTGCAGCTATGCCTAGCTGAACAGGTAAAATATATTTATTAATTAGCTGTTGTTAGTAACCAACTTTAACTGAGATGTTCCATTCTGAATCAATTTTAATGTTCAGTAATCCTAGTTTGGTAATGCATGTTGGCAGTGCTAATCCCCTTTTCAATTTGTTTAACATGTCCTGTCCTTAATGTTGCTTTCATTAGTTGTGATTGTGGTTGAAAGATTTTATTTTTGCCTCGGTATAAACTAATTGTTATTTATATCTTTGCAGGACCAACCTAAAAGAAGAATTAGAGAGTTCTATAAGGAATGGGAAAGGAAAATGGAGATCCAAAGGGAAAAAAGCATTTTTAAATTCCATTCATTGGTGTGGCGTGCAGGTCGTGGTTATCGGTTTTCTTATTTCCAGTATGGTATGAAGTGTCAATACAGTTACATGATGTTGGTCCAGCTATAGCAGAAAGGTGCATGGTTTTGTTTGTTCTTTTTCTTTGATAGGACTTCTTGAGTTATGAACACGATACATTGTGCAGAGGCAAATTTTATACAACTGTCTTGATAATGGCAGTATTCTGTTAATTTGTATTAAGATGAATTAAACTACTGATATGTTATCTCATGCAATTGTATATACCTATATGAGGACAATGTATATTTAACAGTTTCATTGGAAAATGCACTATGAACTTGACATCCGGAGAAATCAAAGTATGGTCTGCAGAGTAGCATCCAAAGCATGTTTATAACTACAAACTGATATATTATATGTGGAAATGCTTTAACTGAAACTCAAGATCTATATTTTGTGATTGCAGGGATGTATTTGTCAAACTTTGTCTTTTGTGTTTTTATTCTATTTTATGAAGAGAGAATGATGTCTATTCTTGAAGAGGACTCAAATACACAATTTTTTATACTCATCTTGGGCAGTCTAATGAAAGTGCCATATCAGTTGGCATGCCGCCACTGTAAATACTTGATGATGAACTCTGAGTTGGGTATGATTCTGATTGTTGATTCAACAAGTTCAAAGCCTCCTCGCAGTTTGCTTGATTCCATGGATGTTTTTCAAGTCTTCTCAACTCTATGAGCTCTATAAGCACTTCTTTCATTAAAGGTCTTTCGTCGCCCTTCAACGCAACACATCTCATAGCAAGGTCTGCAACTGCTCCGATTTCTTCTCTATTCTCATCATTTGCAAGTCCAGGCTCCAAGATCTCGAAGAGGCGACCCTGTTGCATCGATAAGATGAAGTAGGAAGATAGGTTTCTGTAGGGTTCTTGTCTTGTGAAAGAAATTGGCATCTCTCCGGTTAGTAATTCCAGTAGCACCACCCCGTAACTATAAACATCACTCTTGTGTCAACTGGCTTGTCTGGAAATACTAAGGATCCAAGTATCCAAATGTACCTTGGACTAATGTAGTTATTTGAGTTTCATCAAGGGGAACCATCCTTGAAGCTCCGAAATCCGACACTTTGGCAACAAACTTGTCATCCAACAATATGTTTGCAGATTTGACATCTCGATGGATGATGGGAACGGAAGCTGCAGAGTGAAGGTAAGTAAGTGCACCAGCAGTTTCTGTGGCGATCCTTAGACGAATGTCCCAGGAAAGAGAGCCTGCCATTTTCGGGTCGTGAATGTGATAGTGAAGGCTGCCATTGGAGACGAATTCGAAGACCAATAAAGGGACTTCAGTCTCCAAACATCCCAAGAGCTTCACTACATTCCGGTGGTTGATTTGGCTAGCAACAATGACTTCATTGATAAACTGTTGGATTTAAGACTTGGCCTCGATTTTCGACCTCTTTATAGCAACTACTTGATTGTTGTTCCCTATTATACCTTTATAAACCGTTCCATTGCCGCCTTGGCCTATGATTCGACTCTCAGAATAATTGTCAGTGGCCTTTAACAGCTCGTTGGCAGTAAAAATTTTGGTCGTCTCCACTGCACTCTGACGAAGAGCTTTTTGTTGCTGCAACAACAGTCCGCCATTTTCACGAAAGAACTTCTCTCTCAGCTTCATCAGCTTTCTCCTTTTTAAGAAGAAGTAAACCGAAGGGACTAACAAAAGCAGAATCAGGAAACCAATGGTACCTGCAAACCGATTAATGAGGTCAGTATTTATTTATTTTCCTTTAAATGATAGTAAAAAGACAAGTGGTGTAAATATAAGAGTGAGAGCAATTACTTAGAATAATAGGGAGCACTAAATTGAACCTCTTCCCCTTGCAGTGATAACCACCTTGTGTATTAACACACTTCTCATTGGAATCGCATGGGTTTGGATTTTGGTCGCATTCGTTAATGTCTATCGTAAATCAAAACAATATATATATAGCTATATGTTAGCTCATAATCAAAGTAAAATGAAAATTACCAATGGGGTTGGATCGAGTGGTAAGTGGCTCGTTCCAGTTTAAACGGGTCTCATTTGAGACTGTCCCCGTTGATAGACTCACCCACCAAACCCAGGTGCGCGACGCAGATCGAATCCAGATTAGTCAGAGCATGCACAGCTCTTGATTTCGGATGGGGAAAAAAAAGTAAAATAAAAATTAAATAACAAAAATTATTATAAATGTAAGAGAAGAATATTGGAGACCTTGGCATCCAATTTTGAGGTAAGGGTTGCCTTGGAATCCTTTGTAGCAATTGCAGCGATAACCATTGACATCCTCTGTTGTATAATCCTGGCAGCTGCTGAATTCTCCCTTGCAAGCGTAACTTGTTATGTTTCTTCCAGCAATTTCGCAACTCTGGTTATTGCTTACAACCCATTCCAAAACCACCGGGAAATTGCTTATCTGAGGCGACAAACAACTTTTCGGATCAAATCCGTCCAAACTGAACTTGTAAGTTTGGTCTGTCAAGAACACAGATCCGCAACGATAGGATACTGGCAAGACATCTGTGGTTATATTATACTCCTGCTTCACCTGTGTTTCATTGTCATAGACGAAGAACATAATTAAATCAACAATTTTAAGACCTCTGTGAATTGGGATCTGGCAGCAACCATAGCCAGTGCAAAAGTCATCGGCGGCGGAAACAGAATCATTCATAGTACAAGCAGGATTGCTGCAGCCGAATAGATCTCTTTTCCCAAGTTGGATGTTACCAATAATGTTGCAGCCTATGACAGTGAACTTGTTTTTGTCTGAGAAGAAGAATGGAGTATGCGTCAAGTTGATAAGGATCTCACCATCTCCTCCATTTGTTGCCTTGGGGTCGATATGATGAATCAGAGTGGAGTTCAAAGAGTTCTTCACATGCACCTGGTTTTGGGCCACGTTAATGTCTATTACCTCAAAATCAAATCCTGATTTTGCACCTAAAATTGCCCTCGCTGGCTTCTGCTTGGTATCGCAAGTTATGTCGAATCCCTCCATAGAGCAGCTTTTTCCTACACCGAAAGGGTAGGGAATATTTGTAAGCTTCCCGCAACTGCGAATGCAATTAGGCTTGGACTCCTCTTCTTCCGTTGCAACCACTGCTAAGAGGAGCCATTGAGTCAGCAGCTTCAACAATAATGGATAATGCTTTGGTAAATCCTTTTTTTTTATATTTGGTTTATGGTTTCTTCAGATCTGTTGATGCCCAAATTGGATTGCTCTGAATAAGGACACCACTTGTGGGACTCTGATCCTGGGTATGTCAGCCTGCAAGACAGAGAACACCTGAGTGGCAGGGGGATGCCCTGCGTTAGCACTCCGATGCTTAAGTCAGATTCCCTTTGAGGTAATGAATATTAGGGTTCAGTATTATAGAGTAAAGGGGATCAGAAATCATACCTCCAAATGGGGTAATCCTAGGGTATTTATAGGGTGTGAAAGGCGGTTACCTTCACACGTGGGAGTGATCGGGTCGTTTAGACCCGCGCGTTGACCCGCTTAGGATCCGAAGCGTGTGGCATTGGAGTGCGTGAGGCCTGTTGAATGGGCTTTGGCCTTGGTGGGCTTCGTAGGGTCGTCCGGCCCATATTGGCTCTTAGGGCCTTATGGCTATGCCCTTTGAGTTTGCTTTCTTAGGGCCTTTAGTTAGGCAATTGGGGTATACTCAACAATTGCCCCCCAGGCGTGAGGGTGGTTATACAGTGACCGGACGAACGACTCCCTTTTATACCAACCTTGGGTGGGTGGGTGGGGTCCTGTTTCCTTTTGTTTGCTTCAATGTTCTGCGGTCGTGCGACCTCTTCTCTCTCTCTTTTTTTTTTTTGGTATATGCAGGAGGGGATGCCTCCTGGGTCGTACGGTATGGAGTATTAAGGCCGTACGACGTGCATAGGAGGGGGTGCCTCCTACGTCGTACGGTTGGGTTATATTCATTTGTTTATTTTGGCAGGGGCTGCCCGCTTACCCATTCGGCCGAGGGATGCTCGGTCGTGCGCCTTTGTTGATGTGGGGGATGCCCACATTTTGTCATTTGTTGTTTGCGCCTTATCAAAGCATATGGTAACCATATTTTTATTTGAAAATATTTAAATATTTCAAAAGTAGAACAAAATACATGAGAGGGATATACTGGTTCTTTCTTGCCTATGCTCAGAAGTTGTGATCGTAATTTATGTCAAGTAGGCGTAGGAGAGAAGGCTTGAACTCGAGAGTCACCTCGCTGCCATATATGCTGATCAGGTCGTGCTCCCATTCTTCGTGGTCCCATAGGAACCAGATTCCGCCAGAAAAGCCGTCTGGTTCAATGATGTATTCTCCTTCCAGTGCCAGTTGGGCCTTGATGTGTTGAGCTCTTTCGCCAGAGATTCTAGTTTCTGTTATTATGAGGAGGTCAGGCCTATGGTCTTCTCTTAGCTGTTCTATAGCCTCGTGGAAGCCAGGATTTGCTGCTCCTCTGGCGTTGTAGACGACTACTCTCATTGGCGAGGTGATAATGGGGCGGTTCAAACTGTAGCGCCACATCAGCCAGTCTATCCTTTCATTCATGGTTTGCGTGTCGTCTGGTGTTGCGTGGAATTGCAAGCGGTGTTTCATAAGTCCCCTATGTGGGATCGCCCACGAGCTTGATTCCACAGTGAAGCATTGGGTTGGTGTGGTTTGGACGGTTACTACTCGCAGTTTGCTGCTGTTGAGTGTGACTTTTCTCGGGCGGCCTCCTTGCTCCAGTACTATTGCTGGATTCGGCTCTGGTACTTCTTCGAATGCTAGGGGCAATTCTCTTGGCACTTTATGCATTAGCCCGCGAGCCATCAGTTCTTCCACAAGTTCCCTTCGGTGCAGTGCGTCCATCACTTCTTCAGGTGACTGGGGAAATCCTTCCATTCCCAGCCAAGCTTGGAGATGTCTTGCCGCCTCCATGTCGTGGATGCCAATTCTTCCTATATACAGCCGGCACAAGTCCTTCATCATCAGGTCCATTGGGAGTTGGTGTCTGTTTGGGTGAGTTATCCCCACTATCCTCTCCAAGATTCTTACGGTGGCCAAAACTTCATCTGAGAAGTGGATCGCCGGCAATGGTGGTAAGAAATCCATGGCTTTGTCGGAGAGTGAACGTCAGAGGAAGAGTTTTTCTGGGTTTAAGAGATGGTTATGGAGTTGTGGTCCGAAAATGGACAACCACTGTGTTCCTATTTATAGGGAGTTTCTGGCGGTTGGATTTTTCAGAACCCGAAGCGACGTGCCTCGAAACTCGAAGCGACGTGCCTCGAAATTCGAAGTACAGTTTCCCCCCTAAAATGGAGGGCTCTTGCTTGGGCTTCTGCCTTTTCTTGGACCTAGGCCCATAATTTTCTTTTGTTTGGGTCTGAGGCATGTCGATATTGGGCCTTCTTGTTTGCAAGTGGTTGTTTTGCATCTGTGTCATTATTAGGCACCTCAGTCGTGCGCCTATTTCTGCTGCCAGGATCTGAGCCGTACGGCTTGGTCTAATTTGTCGCACGGCATCATCTGCAGTGAGGCTTTAGCCTTTTCGGTTTCTGGCGGTTGCCTCTCTCCCCTTCGAGATTCGAAAAGTTTCCTCTTCTTTTGCCACCTGTCGGGCAGTTATTGCTGGCTTTTCAGTTTTCTCCGAGTTTCGAGGGAGACGTCTTTTCGTTTTCCCGCTCTTTGGTACCTTCCTCTCCCTATAAAACCCCTCGTGCTGTCTCTTCTTTTCAGTTTTTCGACTGAAATCAAGAATTCTTTTCTGTCTTTTCTAGAAACTTTCTCCCAGGTTCTTGTCAGATTTCAACCTTTTTTTTCCTTGTTTCCGTACAAAATTCTTTAATCTTTGTTATAATTTTTTGATTTTTCTTCGGTTTTGGCAGTGGGTTTTACTCATTTTCTGTGTTTTTGTTGTCTTCTGTCAGTTTTTTATCCGCAACTGGTTTTTCTGGTGGCGTTGTCTAGCGATTCCAGTTCTTCGGTCCGGATTCTTGTCCCACCGGAACCTCCTGTCGTCAACGTTAGTAGCGACTCTCTCTCTTTTGCATCTTCCTCATCATCTTCTTCTGACTCTTCCCTTGGTCCCTTTGTGCCGCCGGTTCTTGAATTCGCCGTTCCCGAAATTAGCCTGTCGGACGTTGAGAGTACAACTCTCGGTAAGTTTGGCTTGTTACTCCGCCGTTTTTCTTTTGTTTCTAGGTTTAGCTATTCTAGTTAGGATGTCGGACGACGACACCTATCATCCTTCTCCCGACGAGGAGGGCGCCCATCACACTGGTAGTGAGGGTGTCAGTATGAGTGTTGAGGAGGAGGACCCTATTTTCCAAGGCTTAGCCGACTTAGGGGTTGAGGTGTTGGGGCCTGATGAGGTTGTTGGAGTTCCTCACCCCCTTGTAGGAGAGGAGGCTGGGGATGAGGTCCAGAATGAGGAAGTGGCTCTTGTCGATGAACCCGGTATTTGGGTGTGCCCCTCGCGGCTCCTTGAGGGCAATTTCATTCCTACTGCTGAGAGGGCGTACTCTGGCAATCTTACCAGTGTTTCTGGCACCATTCTTTCCGACCCTAGTTATCAGTCGTACGAGGACATGTGTCGTACGGCTTTTACGGACTGTGCCAGTCTCACTTCCTGCTACTTGCCCGATGTGACCGACTGGGAAAAGCAACGGGGTGCCCTCAGGCTCAACTGCTGCCATGCTGGGCTATCTCGTTATTATGGATATAAGGCATCGTACGCCACTAAGGACGAAAGGTTATATAGCATCTCTAAGGGCGGACGTCGCATCATGTTCCCCAAGCTCTTTTTCGACGATGGCTTTCGTCTTCCTGCCCACCCCTTCTTTGTTGAATTCACTAATTATTACAAAGTTGCTCTGACTCAGCTTCTTCCAAACAGCATTCAAATGCTGACAGCATATATCCAGAGTTGCATCTATC
>AWUE01024463.1:0-13984 GCA_001974825.2 Corchorus olitorius
AAAAACTAACCCTATTTTTATGCCTATTTTACTATGTTTTTGGATCTATTTATGCTTAATTATATGCTATTTTGATGATATTTGTGTTTTAAGTTCTTAAGTGATGTGAAATTGAGAAATTGTTATTTTTCACCTCTTTTGAAGCTATTTTGATGACTTTTTTACAGATTTTAGCAAAGCAATTTTGAGCATAGATTTGGAGATTCGAAGTTCGTGTTTGAAGACTTATTGAAAACTAATTTGGAGATTTGAAGACTTTGAAGAATTATTTCAAGAAGCAAGGATTGAAGATTGGAGCTTTAATTGAAGATAAGCCATGGATAAGCCCTCAAGCTTTGGTATTTATGGATAATTTATGTGGGAAAATACTCAGCCCATATAAAATATTAATTGGAAGTAAAATCCCAATTAATGACTCCTAAATCCAAGGAAATATCCAAATCCCGTAGATTCCCGATTCTAGTCCTAGCAGGATTAGGATTCAGGCGCAGTTTTGGTAGAAAAATCATAACTTTCTGCTTAGACCTCCGATTGAAGCCCATGAGTACTCGTTGGAAAGCTGACTCCGAGATCTACAACTTTCTTTTGAAATACAAGACCCAGTTCTGCCATCTTCAAGCCTTAAAATGCCGTCGAAGTCACTGCACGAATTCAGCAAAAATTCAGGATCCTATTTTAAATTGGATTCTACTCTAGAAAGACTTTTAATTCAACTTGGAGTCCAAGTTAGACCCTTAAACCGTCCTAGACTTCTTTCCAAATTAGGATTGGAATTTCTAGGGTTATTTCCACTATAAATAGGCACCTTAGGTCTAGGTTTTCAACATACACATACACACATATAGATCTAAAAATTGTATTGAAGATTTGGAGGACAAAAAGCCTCTGTGCCGCCGCCCCCCTTCTCTTCTCATTCATAAGATAAGTTTTTCTTCTTATTCTTTGGATGCTCACTCAATTCATGAGTGAGTAATCCTTTTCTTAACTCCAATGTAGAATTTAATTGATTTCTTGACATATATATTGGTGAGATTTTGTGCTTATATATGATAATTGTTAGAGTATTCTTTTGATCTCTGTTTTAATTCTATGTTGCTTGTTTTGATTGATTGAGCCGGCACTTTCATGATAAATTAAGTTAGCATTAGCTAGATCAAGTCGAGGATTAACGTTCCGGCTTGGTTGTTTGTAGCAATTCGGGGGAGGACGGAAGTCCCTTCCAAGGGAGATAAGGAACTTTGAGTGAGAAATTGCTCTTTGTGCTTGTATAAATTACTAGTTCTTAATGCTTTGATCCCTAACAAATCTTTAAGGCTTTACGGCTAATTGATTAGTTAGGAAGAAAAAGGGGTAATTTAAGCTCTTGCGATTAATCTTACCTAATTAAGGTGATTTAGGATTTAATTCCGACAAGCTATTCTTCGTTTTCATAATTATTAGATATCAATGATCCATGTTATAATTGTCAAGAGGGATATTAATTCTATGTTGGAGGTTTTTATCAATTGTTTTCTTAATTATTCACTGCTTTCTTGTTAATTGTTTTCTTTAATTTTCTTGATTGTTTTCTTGATTGATTTTAATTGCTAGTTTGATTAGGTTTAATTTCACTATAAAAATTCTCTTTAATTTGTTTAATTGTTTTAAGAAAAAGATTAATAACCTATTTCTCTGTGGGTTCGACCCCTACTTGCCCTATCTGCTGTAGTTAGGAATTTGTTGGGAATTTTATTTTTATGATTTGCTGACGACCGATCAGAAGCTGAACTTGTTGATGGTGATTCCGATGAGGTAAGCATAACTCAGGTGAAAAAGCCAACTTCTCAATCTCCAGTTAAGCCTTATGTACCACCTATTCCATATCCTCAAAGGTTGAGAAAGAAACATGATGAGGATAATTACAAAAGGTTTTTAGATTTGTTTAAGAAGATTACTATTAACATACCTTTTGTTGAAGCACTTGCCAAAATGCCTAGTTATGGTAGATACTTGAAACAGATTGTGTCAAGCAAGGAGAAATTGGAGGAATATTCTACCGTACCTTTAACTGAGGAGTGTAGTGCCATCCTTAAGAGGAAACTACCTCCAAAGTTAAAGGATCCAGGGAGTTTTATTATACCTTGCTACTTTGGTGAAATGAGTGTAGTCAAGTGTTTGGCTGACCTAGGTGCTAGCATAAATTTGATGCCCTTGTCTCTTTACAGGAAACTTGGATTGGAAGGCCTCAAACCTACAACAATCGCCTTACAATTGGCCGATCGTTCGGTAAGATATCCTATAGGTGTTATAGAGGATTTGTTGGTCAAGGTAGGTAAGTTGATATTTCCTGTTGATATTTTGGTCATGGAGATGGAATATGATGTGGATGTGCCTGTGATTTTGGGTAGACCATTTATGGCTACTGCCCATGCCTTGATTGATGTTGCAGCTGGAAAACTCACCTTGAGTATTGGTGAGGATAAGGAAGAGTTTAATATTTTCAAAGCCATGAAAAGTCTTCCTTTTGAGGATTCTTGTTTTAGACTTGATGTGCTAGATGAATCTGTGAATGAGAATATTGTTAAAATGATAAGTCTTGATCCTCTCCCTCCTTGTTTAACTTTGCCTTTAGCTGATGAACAAGTTGTTGAAAATTTGCATAATTATGTTGCTAGGTTAGAAGGTAGTGGTTCTTTAAATAAATGTTTAGCTATTGAAGAAATTGGACAAAGGAAACTAAAATTGTTACATTCTTGCCAAGTACCACCAAAGCTGGAACTGAAACAACTTCCTTCTCATTTGAGGTATGTTTTCTTGGGTGAATCAAATACTTATCCTGTTATTATCTCATCTTCTTTATCTAGTGTGCAGGAAGAGAAGATTGTACGCGTGTTGAGAAAGCACAAGATGGCTATTGCCTGGACCATTGCTGACATTAAAGGTATTAGTCCATCAGTGTGCATGCACAAGATTCTCAGGGAGGAGAATCACAAACCCAGTGTGGAGCATCAAAGGAGACTCAACCCAAACATGAAAGATGTTGTGCGAGATGAGGTACTTAAACTACTTGATGCAGGAATTATTTATGCGATTTCTGATAGTCCTTGGGTAAATCCTGTACAGGTTGTTCCTAAGAAAGGAGGTATTACTGTTGAGCACAATGAAAAGAATGAGTTGATCCCTGTTAGAAAGCAAACTGGGTGGAGAGTGTGCATTGATTACCGCAAATTGAATGCGGCAACTAGAAAGGATCACTTTCCTTTACCCTTTATTGATCAAATGTTGGAAAGATTAGCTGGGCATGCTTACTATTGTTTCTTAGATGGTTACTCAGGTTATAACCAGATTTACATCGCTCCAGAAGATCAGGAGCAGACCACTTTCACTTGTCTTTATGGCACATTTGCTTACAAAAGAATGCCTTTTGGACTTTGTAACGCTCCTGCAACTTTCCAACGATGCATGATGTCTATCTTCTCCGACATCGTGGAGAAGATAATTGAGATATTTATGGATGATTTTTCTGTTTTTGGACCTTCTTTTGATGAGTGTTTGTCTAATTTGGAACCGGTGGTCAAGCGATGTGAAGACACAAACCTTGTTCTTAATTGGGAAAAATGCCATTTTATGGTACAAGAAGGAATTGTTCTTGGCCACAAAATCTCACAAAAGGGAATTGAGGTGGACAAAGCAAAAATTGAAGTCATTGACAAACTACCACCACCCACCTCGGTTCGAGCTATTCGGAGCTTCCTTGGGCATGCAAGCTTTTATAGGCGTTTCATTAAGGATTTCTCTAAAATAGCTAAGCCTTTATGTGATTTACTTCAAAAAGATTTTCCTTTTAATTTTGATGAGAATTGTTTGAATTCTTTCAACAGGTTGAAAAAGGAACTTACATCCGCTCCTATCATGGTTGCACCAGATTGGAGTCTCCCATTTGAAGTCATGTGCGATGCTAGTGACTACGCCGTGGGAGGAGTTTTGGGACAAAAACAGGATAAGAGATTACATGTTATTTATTATGCTAGCAAAGTTCTAGATAATGCTCAAATTAATTCTGCTACTACTGAGAAAGAATTGCTAGCCGTTGTCTATGCTTTTGAGAAATTTAGATCTTATCTTGTTGGTTCCAAAGTTGTTGTTTATACTGACCACTCTGCTTTGAAATATTTATTGATTAAAAAGGATACCAAGCCAAGACTAATTAGATGGATTTTACTCTTGCAGGAATTTGATTTGGAAATCCGAGATAAGAAAGGGTAAGAACATTTGGTAGCTGACCATCTTTCAAGATTGGAACAAGAAGATAAGGTGGATGTTGTACCAATAAATGATAGCTTTCCAGATGAGAACTTAATGGCTGTAAAGGATGCTAATGTCCCATGGTTCGCTGACATTGTAAACTTCTTGGTCTCTAATGCAGTGCCATTGGGACTTAATCATCATCAAAAAACAAAGTTCTTTTCGGAAGTTAAACATTACATATGGGATGATCCACTTTTATTCCATAAATGTACTGATGGTGTCATTCGAAGATGTGTTCCTGAGGAAGAGATGGTTTCTATCCTCACTCATTGTCATTCACTTCCTTGTGGAGGACATCATGGTGCTTCTAAAACAGCAGCTAAGGTACTTCAATGTGGTTTCTTTTGGCCTACACTCTTTAAGGATGCAATAAGTTTTGTAATGTCATGTGACCGATGTCAAAGAACTGGTACTATAAGCAGAAGGCATGAGATGCCTCCATCAGGTATTCTAGAAGTTGAAATCTTTGATGTCATCAAAAAACAAAGTTCTTTTCGGAAGTTAAACATTACATATGGGATGATCCACTTTTATTCCATAGATGTACTGATGGTGTCATTCGAAGATGTGTTCCTGAGGAAGAGATGGTTTCTATCCTCACTCATTGTCATTCACTTCCTTGTGGAGGACATCATGGTGCTTCTAAAACAGCGGCTAAGGTACTTCAATGTGGTTTCTTTTGGCCTACACTCTTTAAGGATGCAATAAGTTTTGTAATGTCATGTGACCGATGTCAAAGAACTGGTACTATAAGCAGAAGGCATGAGATGCCTCAATCAGGTATTCTAGAAGTTGAAATCTTTGATGTTTGGGGACTTGACTTTATGGGACCTTTCACTCTATCTGGTAAGAATAAATACATTCTTTTTGTTGTTGATTATGTCTCTAAATGGGTGGAAGCTATTGCATTGCTTGACAATTTAGGATCTAATGTGGTTAAATTTGTTCGGAAAAATATCTTTTCTAGATTTGGAGTTCCTCGTGCTATCATTAGTGACAATGGTACTCACTTTTAGAATGATCAGTTTAGGGCACTAATGCGTAAGTATGGGTGCACTTTCAAATCTGGAACAACTTATCACCCTCAAACGAGTGGGCAAGTAGAGGTATCTAATCGGGAAATCAAAGCTATCTTGGAGAAAACGATTAGTCACACTAGAAAGGATTGGTCAATGAAGCTTGATGATGCTTTGTGGGCTTATAGGACTGCATTTAAGACTCCTTTGGGCATGTCACCTTATCGACTTGTGTATGGTAAGTCTTGCCATTTGCCAGTTGAAATTGAGCACAAGGCCTATTGGGTGGTGAAAGCATTGAATTATGATCTCAAATCAGCTGGGAGAAGCGATTGTTGCAACTAATTGAGCTTGAAGAAATTCGAAGAGATTCTTATGCAAATGCTCGACTTTACAAGGAAAGAACCAAGGCTTGGCATGACAAGAATATCCTACGGAGAGAATTTAAAGTGGGTCAAGAAGTTCTTTTATTTGACTCACGTTTTAAATTGTTTCCAGGTAAATTGAAGTCGCGATGGTCTGGACCCTCTGTTGTGACCAAAGTCCATCCTCATGGTGCAATTGAGATCGAAGGTGACAAAAAGAGACCTTTTGTGGTAAATGGCCAAAGATTGAAGCATTATTTTGAAGGAGAATATGTGCAACATGCTCTGAAAATCACCTTTTCCGAATGAATACCTCAAAGCTCTGTCGGGCCATCGACTTTAAACCAAAGCGCTTGTTGGGAGACAACCCAATTTCTAACTTATTTAATTTTATTTTTGTTTTCACTAACAATTTTTATTCTCTGTTGTAGGTAAATTACTTAGTTGACACCTTTGACTCTTAAAGCATGGAAAAGGGAGTTCTAAACTTTAAGTTATGCTTTAATTTCTTAATAATTATCTTATTTCTTTGCTTACGTTTGAAAGATGTTCTTATTGCATTAGTGCATTTGCATTTTTAGCTTATTATCTCATGCTTATTTTATTTCACTTAGTTTGTTTTTATTTTATTTTATTCTTTTTTTTTTTGCATTTTTAAGTTCATATCGCATTACATAAAATTGGTGCTAAAATATGGAGCCAAAGAAAAGAGGAAATTAATTTGGAAGATGTTTTGGGATTGCAACTTAAGTGACTATAGGCTTTTATTGAGAAGAAATTGATGGAAAAATGCTTATTGGGCTTCAGAGACTCATCCGGCCCCCAATTTCTCCTCCATCGGTAGCCGACCTTGTCTCTTGAAAAGAAGCAAATAAGCTTCAAGGTTTAAGTCGGGCCCGGATTGAACCTCACCCCGGCGCCCACTTGATTCCGCACAAAAGGCCTCACCACACTGTATTGACCCGGGCCCCAATTGATATCTCACATGGCGCCTCCTTCCAAATTGAAAATCGCTATCAAGCTTCTGTCTTGAGCAGGACCCCGATAGCTTCCTCATCAGGCACCTGCTTCTTAAATCACGAAACATCAGTTACGATTTTGGCGCCGCTTCACTCCCTACCCGGCGCCAGCCTTGAATCGAGGGACCCCAATTTGTTTCTGTCTTAGGTCGGCCCCCGAGCTCCCTTCATCCGGCTCCTGCTTTAACTTCATCCCAACACCGCACCCACTCAGCGTCGCTTCTTACTTCTTCAAATCGAAACTGGATTCAAGCGGCGCCAGCCATGCTTCGCCATCCTCAACCTAGGCCTCCGACGCAGCTCTCTCCAATGCAGGCCTCTTCACCGAGTCATCGGCATCGCTGCTTGTGTCTACTATCCATCTTCTGTCTTCATCACAGCCGGATTCCAAACAAATAAACCCACACTTACTCAACCCTTTAGTTCACACACAACAGCCAAGCTTCTGTCTTGGGTAGGCACCCAACTGATCCTCATCTCGGCGCCGTACCCTTAAGTCTGTGATTTGGAATTTGAAGATGATGTCGAGTTAAACACAGCCGCCGCTTGCAAGCAAATGTTTTCCTCATGATTTGCAATTGATCCTCATCTCGGCACCCATATTTTCCTCAAACCCAAAACCTGAATCAAGCTTGCTTATTATGAAATCATAAAGCCCGAAACCCTCTTCAAGTTTGATTTCTCTTCTCAAAAAAAAAAAGAAAAAAAAAATCAAAGCAGCTTGGGGTTTGTATCCTGTTGAGAGACAAGAAGGAATTCACTTAAAGGGGTACTCTCAAAACGGCGGGTCAGTATTCAAGTTAATTTGGTTATGTGTTGACTAAGCGAAAGCGAACTTCATCGAATTTGTTTCAAAATTTTGAAATCGACTCACTGCGCACAAATCACTTTTGGGTGATTTGGGGACAAATACTTTCAAGAGAGGTCATGGAGAACAATCGGTTTAGTTGAGGTAATTAGCTCTTGGGTTTGTTGGGTTGAATTGTTTGGCATCTCTGTTGCTTATTTGGGTACCGGTTACTCATGATTCAGTCGATTTCAATTTTCTTATAGAATTGATCGATAGTTTTGGTAACCATTGTTTGAAAATTTTGGTTTGGAAGTATTCGGTCAGTGTGTATTTTGTGGAATTAACTGGGGTTAATCTGCTGCAGAATTGGTTCCTCAATTGTGGCTAATCTGCTGCAGAGTTGGAAACTTTGCTGAAATTGGACTTTGCCGATTGAATAACCTTGTTGTGGTGATTGATTCTGGTTGTTGGTTTGGCTAATTGATTCTCTCTTTGGGTTGATTTGTCACTGGGTTCGAACTTGTTTTGATTACCAAGAACTGTTGAATCTATCTCTTTGTGGCTTTACTGTTGGGATACTTGAACTTGCTCTGGTATTGGCTATTGGTGATATTTGGCTTGGAAACCATGAGACCAACACCTAGGAAACTTGCACCTAAAAGGGCAGCAGCTCCTATTGAGAAGGAAAAAGGAGAGAAGAAGGCTGCTACCTCTTCTCAAACGCAATTACTCCCTCTACCTATGCGTACTCCACCACCTAGCAATAATAATCCAAGATTCATCTCTGCATTTGCTAAAAAGTGGTATGATGATCATCTTAACAACACTTTTGTTTTGGAGAAAACAATTGATCCAAATATCGATGCTCATTATGGAGTTAGCAAATATTTTGCAAATCTCGGATGGGAGAATGTGCTTCAGGTTAAAGGCAAATACTACAATGAATTGGTTTTGGAGTTTTTTGCCAATGTGAAGAACCGGTCGGATGAAAAAGGTTTGCCTATTCGCTCAGTTGTCAATGGAAAGAATGTTGAGATTTTTATTGCCAAGATTGATAGGTTGTTGAACTTGACTCCAAAAGGTGAACCCGTTGAGTTTTCCCTATCCCAATTGAAAGGGGATGATACTTGGGACAAAGATGAGGCTGCCAAAAGGTTTGGTGTTAAGATAGATGAGAAATTGACTTACAAGACGAAGCTTTTGGATATCCCACCACGCCTTGTTGCTTATATGCTTCACTCCAATATGGAACCGAAAGCTAGTAGCCGTAATGAATTGTGCACTCCAGATATTTTTGTCATGGAAAAGATGTTCATTGGTCTTGATGCTCTTGAATGTATTCCCCTTTCTCCTTTTATCATTGGCGTTAGTCTTGTTGTTTGGATCTAGCCAACAATCTCTCAAATTACTTCTTTAGTGGCCAGATAAATTAATAAAGATCAAGATCGTAGAATTATAACAGAGTTTAACATGCTATCTATCAAGAATAAAATACCAAATTATAAGAACAGAAATCTCAACATATTTAATTGATTGAATTCACCAAAGGATCAGAAGTATTAAGAATTTAGCTACTCATGGATTCGGGAAAATCCATGAGCGGCATAAGAGTACTTACAGGACCATGGAGGGGCGAAATCTCCTTGCTAAAAACCTAGGTATGCCGCACCACCGTATAGCTAGAGAGGGTGGCGGCACCCTTTGCCTAAAAACTAGAAAATAAATCTAAAGAGAATTATGTGAACTGGTGTGTGAGGTGTGTGATTTGTGATACAGGAGGTGCCTATTTATAGTGGAAATAACCCTAAGAATTCCAATCCTAACTTGGAAAGGGGTCTAAGTCGGTTTAGGAGTCTAACTTAGAGTCCAAGTTGGATTAAAAGTCATCGTAGAGTAGAATCCAAGTTAAAATAGGATCCTGAATTTTTGCTGAATTCGTGCAGAAACTTCAACGGCATTTTCGGACTTGAAAATGGCAGAACTGGGTCTTGGACTTCAAAGGAAAGTTGTAGATCTCGGAGTTAGCTTTCCAACGAGTACTCATGGGCTTCAAACGGAGGTCTGAGCAGAAAGTTATGAATTTTCTACCAAAACTGCTCCTGAATCCTAATCCTGTTAGGACTAGAATCGGGAATCTACGAGATTTTGGTATTTCCTTTGATTTAGGAGTCATTAATTGGGATTTTAATTCCAATTAATATTTTATATGGGTTGAGTTTCTTCCCATATAAATTATCCATAAATACCAAAGCTTGAGGGCTCATCCATGGCTTGTCTTCAATTAAAGCTCCAATTCTTCAATTCTTCCTCTTGAAATAAATCTTCAAAGTCTTCAAATCTTCAAATTATCTTCAAATGGTCTTCAAACACGAACTTCGAATCTTCCAAATCTATGCTCAAAATTGCTTTGCTTAAATCTGTGTAAAAAGTCATCAAAATATCTACAAAAATAGTGAAAAATAACAATTTCTCATTTTCACATCACTTAAAGACTAAAAACACAAATATTAATAAAATAGCATATATTTAAGCATAAATGGGTCTAAAAACATAGTAAAATAACTATAAAAATAGGGTCTTTTTTAGCTCAATCATATTCCCCCACACTAAATCTTTGCTAGTCCCTAGCAAACTAGTGTAGAAAACTATGAAAATCACTAAAATTAAACACCTAAAAGACTCTATAATCCTAAATTAATGCAAATCAAAATTCAATTTTAATTTAAACTTTTCAAAAACTTTGAATGCATACACATATTAAGGATCAACATAATTATGAAATCAAAATAACAAAGAATCATAAGAGCACTTAATTCAAAAGATCAATAAATAGCAAGCACCTTTATTCTTAAGTAACCATAATTAAAGTAGTTCTAATCACTTACCATTCATTACATCCTATAACTACTTCTTTCGATAAGATTATGTCTTCATCTTTATCTCCATTACTCAAAGGAATGCATATCACAGATACAAATCAAGGGTTTACGTGTGGGTTATAATAGATTTTTAAAGGGTAATTGTTTTTAGAAAATTGAGGTTACTAACCTCGAAGTGTTCATGATTTGGGGTTACTAACTCCCATTTTTGAGGCTACTAGCACTCTAGAAGGACTCCTTCTTTTTATTTTTTCAGAGGGACAATATTTCTGCAATTCCATGCCTCTTATCCTCTTTCCAAGGGTTACTGACTCCTTTTGTTAAAGAAAAGAGTGACAACAATGGATTGATTTTTTTTTTTTATAAAGTATGCAGAAATACCTCTTCTCCTCTTGCATGAAAGCACTTCTTTTTGAAAACAATTTTTTTTTAACTACCCTTTTGTATAAGTAGTCCCCCACACTTGTTCTTGACATATCCATAACATACTATCATAATTGTAATTTCAATCAAGATTGGACACAAGTTCTAGAAATAGATAATCATAGAAAAGAATGAACAATATGCTTTTATCACAAACTTCAATTATACCTAATCTAAGAAATCAGATATCATGCTATAAATCAATCAATCAAATAAAACTTTCTCAAAAATTCTAAGTATTAATCAATCATAATCAAATCAATCAATTAATATATGCAAAATTTTCAAAATTTCTGCAAAATCCCATGGATTTGTGACATGATCTTATCATTTATTGCTTCTATGAAAAATTTCATAATTTTTATGCATGTAGACTCTCTATTAGACTAGACTCTCTCCCCCACACTGAAAAGACACATTGTCCTCAATGTGGAAACACATATGAAATTGACACAAACAATTATATTATGCATGGTCATGTGGTTAATTTAAATGCATGAAAATAAAAACTAAACTAACAATTAATTCACATCAAAGAACATGCAAGCAATCAAAGCAATCAATCAAGACATAATGATGCAAGGAAAATTAAAAAGATAGGGTTAAAGAAAGCTTCTCTGTTTGCAGGCATAAGCTCCATCATTGCTTCTAAAACTGGACTCCATTCGTATTCATCTTGCAATCGTCCAAATTAAGCTCCATTTGCTCTCCTTCGGTTCTTCATGTAAAATCATTGGGTTGCCTCCCAATAAGCGCCTTTCTTTAAGAGTCTTTGGCTAGACTGCCATAAAGAAATTATTCTTCAAGGGTGAAGGAATTATAGGTATATTCCTTCAACAAATCCACAATGATTTTGAGAGTATCATTGATGGCTTTGAGAACTTCAAGTTGAATTTTATCAAGACTTGAAATCAACAAATCTAGGTGTCTGGCGGCACTGAATGGTGATGGCACGGGCATGGCCGGTGGTGGCACGGGCTTAACCGGTGGTGTCACGGTGAATGCCCGGTAATGGCTTGGTAGTGGCGTGGCAATCGGCGGATATGGCCGGGTAGAAGCTTGAGATGGCCGGGCTGATGGTTGGCTTAACCGGGCATGTGGCGCGGGTGGCCAGGCATGGTGTACGGAGGATGGCGCGGATGGCGCGGAGGAAGGCACGGATAACCGGGTAGGTGGCACGGATGGCCGGTTGTGGTGCGCGGATGGGTCCGGGCGTGACCAGGTAGATGGCTCGAGTGGCCGGGCGATCGGCGCGGAGGGTGGCACGAATGGCCGGGTAGATGGCTCGGGTGGCCGGGCCATGGCCGGGCATGTGGCTCGGGGCCGCTTGGGTATGGCCGGTGATGGCCGGGCCATAGCCGGGTATTGGCCGGCTGGGTTGGCTCCATCATGGCCTTGAGCGTCTTCCTCTGGTTCATTGGCTTCCATCTTCTGCTTCTCTCCTTGTGGCTGAACTCCATGCTTGTTGGCTTCTTGCTTTACCTTTGAGGTTGGAAATTCCGTCCTTCGGGATAATTCGTCAAACGCATAATATGCATTCTCCAGGGTTCTCTTCAATATCGGAGTGCGACTAAAGGAATCAACAAGAACTCGATCTTTGAGTCCTAATCCTCCATAGAAGATTTGGATAAGAGATCTTCTATTGTATCCATGTTGAGGGCAATCGATGCACAACTTCTTAAATCTCCCCCAAAATTGGTGGAAATTCTCGTCGTAGCGTTGTCGAATGTCTTTTATCCTTTGTCTTCCTTTGGAAATCTGATCAGGCTTTATTGATGAAGATTCTTCTCGGGCTCCTGTCTTAGCAGTTTTAACACTCACAACACAAACAAACTTGTTAGAGTTCAATGGCGTTTGAGATGAAATTCTAGGGTGGATTACATCACCGTCGAATTCCATGGTCAGTGAACCATCGAATACATCAATCTTGGTATGGGAAGTTCTTACGAAAGGTCTTCCTAATAAAAGAGAACATTGATCCTTCGAATGTTCCATCTCCATAACGAAGATGTCAATAGGAAAAATCAAGTATTCAACTTGAATTAAGACATTCTCTAGAACACCTTTGGGATGAACCAAAGATCCATCAGCTAACTGCAGAATCACATCAGTAGTTTTCAAAGGTCCAAGATTTAAAGATTGATAAAAAGAATAAGGCATAACACTTAAAGATGCACCTAGATCTAGCATAGCATTCTCTATGACTCTTTTTCCAATAGAACAAGTAATAGAAAACGTACCTGGATCCTTGCACTTAGGAGGTAAACTCTTTTGAAGCACGGCAGAGACATTAACTCCAGCACTTACCTTACCTTGTAACCTTTTCTTGTTGGTACAAAGTTGCTTAAGTAACTTTGCATAATTCGGAATTTGTTGAATGGCATCAAGAAGTGGGATGTTGACCTCAACTTTGCGCAGTATCTCCAAAATATCTGGATCATCATCTTCATTCTTTGACTTCTTCAATCTTGATGGAAAAGGTGGCGCAGCATCAGTCTTTGAATCCTTCTTGTCAGTGGCGGTTTCCTTGGCTTTTTCCTTGGTGGTGGCGCCATCTTTTCTGGGCTCATCTTCAATCTTGATTTCTTTGGCAGGCATTTGCAATTCTTCTTTGGTGTAGCTCGGCTCTCCTTCATCTTGTGCGGCATGGGTTGGATAGGGGTTTTCCAACTCTTTTCCACTCCTTAAAGTGATTGCACTTACGTTCTCCTTCGGAGGTACCTTGGGTTGCGATGGGATCCTTTGTTGACATTGTGTCTTGAGCTCACTCATGTCACTAGCCAATTGACTTATTTGTTTCCTCATCATCTCCATAGCTTCTCTCAATTGTTGCATCTCGATAGCTTGTGAAGATTGTTGGAAATTAGGCCTTTGATAATTCAATGGCCTTCCTTGATAGTTACCTTCGTTCCCATATTGTTGACTTGGTTGCTCGGCTCTCGAATAAGGTTCAGGCTTCCTTTGATATGCTCCTTACATTCCAACAGCATTGACTTCTTGCGCGGTGTGTTCCAAAGCAGGGCACTTATCAGTGTAGTGTCCTTGTTTACAAATACCACAACCTTAGGCACACTTGAAAATTCGCATTGAATAAATCAGTGAGCGCAGCGACTTGTTGATTTGTCTCTTGAAGTTGTTGCTCCAGTGAGGTGGAATGGATAGAGACTTCATTGATTCTTCTTGTATTGCCTTCTCTTGAATAGTC